>JALXJV020000003.1:35495751-35519376 GCA_024633595.2 Lepomis macrochirus | reverse complement strand
AAACTGAGTGATTTTTTTTAAACATGGAAAGATCAGTTTCCATCAGAGGGACGTGATCTGCAGGCTGACATTTGTTTTCTTTGTCACTTCACTGTGGTCAAGACACAAAAGCTTCTACAGTTTCACAGAACAAGTTTCTTTCTCTTACAAGGGTTGGGGTTACTGCCAGCACACCTTCTATAATCATCCACCTCTTGTTCCTACAAAAGATTCAGGATAGAAATTTCAGTCTCTATGAAAGAGATATTATTGGTAAGAGATGACAGGACCTGTGTTTATAAAGCTTCTTAGAGTGGAAAATAGGCTAAGACTGGCCAAAAATCCACAATTTTAAAGACAAGCTTTAAAACTCTATTGCTGAAGGATGTTTCAGTTCAGTTAAACTGAACTGCCCTCCACTATCAGCAGAGAGACTTACTGACGCAGAGGGAAGTTTTGGAGCATCTGGAAAACAGATGATCATGAATTACTTAAAGATTAGAACATGTTAGACATTTGACTGAAATTATAATAGTAATGTGAACCCCCCTCTGACACAGTGGAGCAAACTCACACACTGAAGGAGAGCGGAAATCCTCATGTCCTTTTAAAGCACAGGAGATGATGTCTCTGGGATAAAACTGATCTTTATAAGAAGATGTCTCCACCCTTTGCATTTTCTGTCCATTCTTGAACCAGATGTAGGAAGAACGATCAGGTAGACAACAGCTGCTGTGACAAAGCAGCTCTGCCTCAGTATAATTCGTATAGACTGTCAATCTGATTACCTGTACCTGGAGATCTGTGAAGAAAAAATATTAAATATTAAATATGACAATGATGTAATCCATTAATTATCGTGCTTTTTTCCCATTAGGATCACTGTTCAAAAGATTCACTTGTCATCAGATAGTTTAAATGTGCTGTTACAGTTTGTGTTCATCAGTACCTGTGACATTCAGAGTTGTACCAGGTAAACTGCTCCCTCCATTCAAAGCTTCCTGCTGTGAATTTGAAGTGATACTCAGCTGAGTCGCCTCTCTCTCAGGTCAGTGATTCTCAGAGTGGAGCGTCCTCTCTCGTTTCAAGGACCTGAACACGACCTGCATACTGGGAGTCTTTACTAAGGTCCTCAGGCTGTGAGGGATTCTGCCACTGAAGACTACGTTCAGGACTGAACCAGAATTTAGATGTGATATTTACAAAACTGTTGTAAGTAGAAGAAATGTTCACTGATGAGCCTTTGATGGCACAGATGCTTCTGTCAGTGTAAGTCACTCTGTTGCATGAATCACCATGGACACCTGAAAATGAAATATTTTTTATTATTATTATGAAAACCCCCCACCACCTATGCACGCAGGATAAGCGGTTGATGATGGATGGATGGGATTGCTCATGTTAAAAGATACATGAAGTCATGGTCAGTGTTGGGCAGTAACGTGTTACTGTAATATTGTTTCTTTCCCAGTAACTAGTAGTGTAACGGATTACGATTTCAAAATCAAATAAAATATTACAGTTTCTCATCCATGTAACGCTGCGTTATTGAACGCATCATCCTTGACGTAAATGAGCGACTGCAGGGCAGGTCAGCAGCACCGGACATTATTGTTCAAGTCAGCTGTTAGCCAAGAGAAGAATGGAGAAAAGGGACTGCCAGTGATACATCCACTTGTGGGAGTGGCGTTAAGCATCGCTGTGTTTTGTAAAATCACTTAACAGAGCTCTTATAAAAACATGTGCAGAAAAACAGTAGTTCAAAAGTCAGGAGTGAAAGATATATAGTAATGTAACGAGTAAAGTAACTAGTTACTTTTATCACCCTGTGATAAGTAAAGGAATATTCATTTTTAAGGGGTAAAGTAACTATAAGTATCTAGTACAACAGTAACTAGTACAATAGTACAATTTCAGCCCAACACTGGTCATGGTACAGAACATTAGTCACATTATAAGAAGATTGTGGAGTGAATTCACACACTGATGGAGCAGGAAATTGCTCAAGTCCTTTAAGGGCACATGAATAGCTGTCTGCAGGATAAAAGTAGCCTGAATAAGAAGATGCTTCCTTAATTTTCTGCCCATTCTTGTACCAGATGTAGGAGGTTTCAGGGAAACGACAGCTGCTGAGACACACAAGCTGTGACCTTGTACAAATGTAAGCCTGGCATGATTCTGAGCTGCTCATCAGCACCTGGAAACCTGTATCTGTAAAAAAACAAAATTATAACAACTTAACTGTCAATTTCCACATATGATAATTGGCACACTGAGATCAACAGTAGATTAAAAGCTAAGAACTTCACCATCACTGACTTCAGAGCTGAACATAGTGCGAATTATTACTGTGAAGCCCAGAACAGAAGAGGACGTCATAGCGCCCCCTGACGGGCCCTTGGGAAAAGAACCAAGTGCCCTTCCATACCAATAGGGAACGAAGGCATTTAAGCGCAACCCAAAATCGGACGGAACGGATTCCCCTTGGGGAAAACCCCTTGGTCTTCAACCACCACTGGAGGGCTCTCATGTGCAGCAGACCAGAAGGTATTATGCTGGATGCAGCCACCAGGAGACCCAAAACCCTGTGATGGAACGGCCGATCTCCACCCCCTTACTGTGGCAAAAATGGTTTCGACGCGTGCAGGAGATAGCTTCGCCCGCATCGTCGTCGAATCCCAAAAACACTCCCAGGAACGTAGTCCGTAGGGTGGGTGCCAGCACACTCTTTTTTGAGTTAAGCCTCAGCCCTAAACACAGAAGATGGGCCAGAACGACATCTCAACGTCGAACCGTCAACACTCGAGACCGGGTCCAAATGAGCCAGTCATCGGTGTAGTGTAACATCCGGATGCCCTGGAGCCTCAGCAGTGCCAGCGCTGCATCCATACACTTGGTAAATGTGCAAGGGGAGAGTGCTTAGGCCGAATGGAAGAACCCGATACTGGTAAGCCACGCCCCCGAAGGCGAACCTCAGGAACTTCCTGCGAGAAGGACAGATGGACACTGTAGATCCAAAATGGGGCGCAGCCCTCCGTCCTTCTTGGGGACCAGGAAGTAACGGCTGTAGAACCCAGCGTCTCTGACTGGCGGGGGAACGTGTTCCACGGCCCCCGTGCTCAGCAGAAATAACTTCCTGTCCTAACACCAGACCTTGCTCCGGGCACACCACAGTCCAGACCATCCCGTTAAATCTGGCGGGGGGGTGGACCTTGAACTGCTGTCTGTGCCCATCTATGACAGTGCGCAAGGCCCACGGAGAAATGTTCATCGGGCTCCGCCAAGACTCTGCGAAGTCTGCCAACGGAACCAGCCCCTCGGGGCTTGTGGTCGGTGTCTCGTGTAACCCTCGGACGGTCCCCTGAAGCGAAGGAACGCCAGGGGAGGGCCGCCGAAGATCCACGGTGTGTGAGTCTGGACACCAGCTGACCGGAAACCCTCGGGTCCGGCAGAACGGTGTGGGCTCGACAGTGGCAGGCGTGTCCTGAGAGTGTAAACGGCAGGAAAGCAGCGCCTATTGCCACAAGGGAGGGGCCTCAGTCAACCTCCAGAGGGGGGGGGGGGCGTGAGAGGGGCAGGGGACCCTCCTGCTCCAGGCAAGGACCTCTTCCCCCGGGCCTGCCGAGACTGAATGACGGTCCTCAGATCCGTCTTCTCGGGGCTGGCAGCTAGCGCGTCCCGAGTGTTGAAATGGTGGGATAGCAGCGCCTGCCGCCTGAGCTGCCACGAGGGAGGGGACTAGAGCACTGTTTGGCCTCAGCCGACTCTAGGGTTCAAAGGGGCCTCAGCCAACTCCTCAAGAACCACCTCCAGGTTCCAAGTGGGAGCCCTGGAACGAGTCACAGGTCTCATCCTTCGGTCCCAAGGGAACCAGCTCCTAGGGCTGGTGGCCGGTGTCTCGTGTAACCCTTGGGCGGACCCCTGAAGCACAGGAACGCCAGGGGAGGGCCGCCAAAGATCCACGGTGCATGAGCCTGAACACCACCTGACCTGGGAAAGCAGTGCCTGCTGCCACAATGGACCGGCTCTATACCTCCAGGGCTGGTAGCTGGTGTTGTGCGCAGGTCCCTGACGGTGGAGGAACGCCAGGGGAAATACGCGAACAACCACGGTGTGTGAGCTCAATCTCCTCCCGACTGCGGCCCCTCGAGGCGAGCAGAACGGTGGGAGCTCGCAGGCAGCCAGCGCATCCCGAGCGCCGAAGCAGCGGGATAACAACGCGTGGCGCCTGAGCTGCCACGAGGGAGGGGACCTCAATCAGCCCTCTCACGCTGTTCCAAGATATGCACAACCCATTGTGCAAATCCGAGACCGGCCCGGAGGCAGAGCTTCGGCTGCAGGAAGCGCTCATCGGAGTTATTCTCGGCACATGCTTCCTGCATAGCAGCTCAAAACAATACCCCTTTATTTTATTTTTTTTTATTTTTTTTTTTTCTTCCGAGCAGCCTGATGACAGCGACCCGGAACCCGGAAGTCATCTTTCACCATGCTGATCACATCCAGCTCCTCAGAGCGGGTGAGCGAGCCTCCCGACTCCGCCCGGCCGGAGGCGAAACCGGGCTCCCAAGAGGGGAAGAGGGGAGTTGGAACCAGCAGGCGAAGTGTTACGACCCAGCTTCGTTGAGGTAAGGCAGTAACACAAGAGATCTTAAATTGGAAAGGAGATGGAAAAAAGTCAACTGAAATCTAGGTGGAAGTCAAAGGTTTAATTAAAGGAGATACTTAGGTAAACAACAAAAAGAGGTGATATAGGTGCTGACAACAAAAAAAAGGATAAACAAAGAGGGTCTAGTCCAGGTACAATTACTCTGCTTAACAAAACTAACGAAAAGAGGTCAGCACCTATCGCAGACAACAAACAGAAAACAAACTACTCAAAACATTCACTAATTAACATAAACAACCACCAGCGAGGGCAAACTGATCACCAGATCAGTCGCACTGAACTGAGAACACGTAATCTATTTATAGTCCAGGTGGTGTTGATTGGGGAAGTCCTGGTTGGCAGAGTCGGTCAGGTCACAGCCGCACCAATCACGGAAGACAGCAACCAGGAAGTAGGCGGTCCCAGCTCCCAGGAACCAATCCTCCACAGGGACCCACACAGCTGCGATTTGCATACCAGCCCGAAGCACTAAAACACACACACAATTACCGGCAGCCAGAGGCAGCCGTAACACCCCCCCCCATAAATTACAAGCCCTAGCGGCTTGGAGTACACACATAGCTAACCTCTACAGTCTAGACAAGGCATCAGCTAGTACATTTTCAGACCCCTTCTTATGGCGGATGTCGAGGTTGAAGTCTTGAACCAACAGAGCCCATCGCATGAGTCGCTGGTTATGGTTAAACATGCGAGACAGGAAAACAAGGGGATTATGATCAGTAAACACAACAACAGGCAGAGAAGTAGACCCAACATAGACCTCAAAGTGCTGTAGTGCTAACAACAGAGCAAGGGCTTCCTTTTCAATGGTGGAATAATTTACCTGGTGTCGGTTGAACTTGCGGGAAAAGTAAGCAACAGGATGATCAATCCCACCTTCCCCTTCCTGTAATAGGACAGCACCAGCGCCCACTGCGCTGGCGTCTACCTCAAGCTTGAAGGGCCTGGAAAAGTCAGGTGCAGCAAGCACGGGAGCGTGACTCAACAAAGTCTTTACATTATCAAATGCCACCTGGCATTCCGGGGTCCACACATAGTCTACTTTTGTGCTGAGTAAATTTGTGAGTGGGAAGGCGATACTGGAGAAGTTGCGGCAGTAACTCCTATAGTAACCGGCCATTCCAGGAACTGGCGCAGTGCTTTACGAGTCGGTGGGAACAGGGCAATCACGGATGGCAGAAATTTTGGCCTCAACAGAGGCACTTGTCCCTGCCCAACCTGCTGTCCAAGATAGATGACAGTGGCTTTCCCAAACTTCGCATTTGGCCAAATTTAGAGTTAGGGTAGCTGAGCCAGAGCGGTCAAACACCTGCTCCAACACACACAAGTGTTTCTCCCAGGAGTCTGTATAGATAATTAAATCGTCAAGATAGGCATTGCAGTGCTGCAAACCAGATAACACAGTGTTGACTAATCTCTGGAAGGTTGCAGGAGCGTTACACATCCCAAAAGCCATCACATTGTACTGACAGAAGTGATCGGGAGTGACAAATCGCGGAGATCTCTCTGGCACGGTCCGTTAAAGGTACCTGCCAATAACCTTTTAGCAAGTCTAACTTGCTAACGAAGTTTGCAGTGCCCAGGTTATCAATACAATCCTCCATGCGCGGGAGAGGGTACGAGTCTCGAACCGTAACTGCATTTACTTTGCGGAAATCTGTGATAAACCTAGGGGAGCCGTCGGTTTAGCTTCCAGTAAGCACGGCTGAACTCCACGGACTGGAACTAACAGAAGCTAACCCATTTTGCAGGAGGTACTCTACCTCCTGTTTCATCAAATGACGTTTAGTTTGATTGGCACGGTAAGCATGTTGTTTGATGGGGCGCGCATCTTTTACCTCTATGTCATGTGGTAAGACAGAAGTGCGGGTTGGAATATCACCAAATAGACAATGGTACCGACCAATTAGCTCCCCAAGATCATGTTGCTGTTCAGCAGTTAAATGCTGCAAATGGCATGACAGGTCTGCAAGTATTTCTGAGTTTGGGAGGCGGACGAGGCGGGTGTGTGAGGACGCGTGTCTGTGGACCATCTCGTTGGGGAGTGTCCACAGACTCTGTCACAATGATGGCAGCAGCTTTGACATCGGACGATTCTGCTGCAAAGGGCAAGGTAACAGCAGCGCTAACCTGGTCCTCGCAGGACTGATAGCCTTTAACAGGTTTATGTGACAGACTCTAGTCTTGCGCCTTCTGTCTGGGGTACAGAGTGCGTAATCAGTGTCACTAAGGCGCTCTTTAATGACATACTGGACCGGAAAATTTGGCTGTGAAAATTGAGCTGGTGGTGGGCAATAACACCAAAACCTTATCGCCTACCTCAAACTTGCGAGATAAGGCGGAACGATCATAACGGCGCTTCATGACTGATTGAGAATCACGAAGGGTGGCTCTAGCGAGGGCGTTAACTCGTTGCAGGCGCTCCTGGAACTGAGTAACATAGTCTAACGCGTGTTTGTTGGGCAAAGATTCACATGACAGGAACTGGTCATGCAGCGTCTTAAGCGGCCCACGGGGTGTGTGGCCAAAAACAAGCTGAGCAGGACTAAAACCAATAGATTCCTGTACAGCGTCACGAGCCGCAAATAGGACAAAGGGGACCCCCTCGTCCCACTGTTTCTCCGTCTCCACACAGTATTTTCTAAGCATCGACTTTAGCGTCTGATGCCAGCGCTCCAAAGCTCCTTGCGACTGAGGGTGGTACGCCGAGGACACAATGTGATGCACACTCAAACTCTTGAGTACCTGTTTGAAGAGACCAGACTTAAAATTAGAGCCCTGGTCGGTCTGAATCACCCGGGGCAATCCAAAAGTAGAGAAAAACTTCAGTAAGGCTTTCACTACAGCACTAGCTGTTATTGACCGGAGCGGAATAGCCTCTGGGTAACGAGTGGCGGCACACATAATAGTTAATAAATACTGATTACCGCATTTAGTTCGAGGTAGAGGGCCAACGCAGTCAACAATCACACGCTCAAAGGGCTCTGCTATCACAGGAATGGGATGCAAAGGTGCAGGAGGGACCGTCTGATTAGGTTTCCGACAACCTGACACACATGACACGCACGGCAATGTTTAGCAACATCGGACTTTAGACCTGGCCAATAGAAATGACGGAGGATGGCTTGGTAAGTTTTGGTTATGCCCAAATGTCCTGCCCACTTACTCTCATGAGCCACTGACATCACCTGCTGGCGGCATCCGGCAGGAACAACTATCTGATAAACAGAATCACAGTCAGAATCACCAGTTACGAAGGAAGACCATTTACGTAACAGCATCTCACCATCCATAACATATGCTACTTTCTCACCCCTTGCTTTGTCATTACTCACCACCTTGGAAAAGCACTCCTTCAGGGTTGGGTCTGCTTTCTGCATCTGGCTCAAGTGCGCTCGGTTGACTGGAAATGCCGCATCTCCAGCTAACGGCAGTTCCGGGGCCAGTCGGGGGCCTTTGATTAGCCGATTCATCCTGAGTTGGCAGTATGGAGCTCTCAACCACTTTCTCACTCTCTGGGTCACCTGAGAAAACTGACGGGAACAAACTGTCACTTAATGATGCTTCATAGTCGTCTGGGTCAATTTCACGGGAGCGTGCGCGAGTTACAGCGCAGGCAGGAAATACATTCGGGGGGGTCTGATCTGATGTCAGAATCTCATCACACTGGGGGGTGATCCAGGACTTCCAATGTGGGAGTTACCTTACCTCCTGCAATATCGTTCCCCATCAGGAGCACGATACCGGCGATTGGCAGTTCAGTACAAACCGCTACAGGGAAGAAACCAGTAACCAGAGAAGACTGAATATGGACGCGGTGCACTGGCCGTGGCACGTAACCCATCTCAACTCCCCTAAGAACAGAACTGTAGTGACAAGCAGAGCTATCAGAGAAAGGAAGTGCAGATGCAAGAATAACAGATTGCGAACATGCAGTATCTCTCAAAGCACATATTGGGCGTTTGTCAGCAGACTCTCCAGTCAGTGACACAAAGGCATCGAACACAAACGGCTTAAAACAGTCATCAACTTTCTGGTCAGACAAGTTAGTGGTCACACCACGATCAGCTTTAATCAGTCCTACCCCTTTTGGTTGAACAGGGCGTGAGGACTGCTCTCTCGCGCTTTAGTGTCAAGCAATTTGCAATGACATGGCCAACTTGGTGACAATAATAACATTCGCGTTCCTCCTTAAGTCCACGAGGATTTAAGGGTCTAGGAGAAGAGGGACGTGATGAAACAGCAGAGACTGGAGAAAAGCAGACTTATGGGTTAACACGTATTCGGTCAGCCAGTACAGCAGCAGCAGAAAGTGTGCTCACTTTCTGTTCGTTCAGATACACAACAATACGCTCAGACAAACAGTTCTTGAAGTCCCTCTAACAGGATCAGTTCTCTCAAGGCATGGACATCATTTACTTTGCATGTTGCGCACCATTTATCAAACAGAGTTCCCTTCTCACGGGCAAACTCAACATAGGTCTGGGCAGAAGTTTTTTTGTGACCGCTGAAACTTCTGTCGATATGCTTCAGGCACCAGTTCAGTAGGCATGTAAAATAGCCGTCTTAACAGTTTCATAATCTAAACTATCTTTAACAGGGAGTGCGGCCATGGCATCCTGAGCTTTACCATGCATTTTACACTGAAGTTAGAGTGTCCATACTTCACGTGGCCACTGTAACGCGACCGCTAATCCTTTCAAATACATTGAAATAGGAGTCAACTTCATTATCTCGAAATACAGGTACCAAAGCCAAATGCTTACTAATATCAAACACTAAATTGTGGGAACTGGTGGAAGTGGAGGAAGGTGATGACATACCTGAGCCTCTAGGAGCGCTCGGCTCCTTGTCAGAAGCCTCAAGCTCGAGTTGTCTCAGTCTCACTGCCCTCTCAGTCTCAGCCTGCAGTTCAAGTTTTCTTGTTTCCAACTGGAGCTGGAGCTGGGCTTGCGTCTCCCGCTCATGAGCCTCCAGTTGCAGCCGAGCCAGACGGACCTTTAACCGTGCCTCGGTATGGCCAGTACTGCTCTGAGGGGAAGGGTCATACTTAGGCAGTGTAAACGGGGTCTTCCCCCGCTCCCCTGCCTGGTCGACTCTCCCCGAGTCTGAAGGTGTCGCAGCACTTGGACCACCCTCTGCTTCTGCTGAGGAACTGGGAAGAGACACAGACTCCAACTGCTCTGTCATACTAATTACACCTTGTTCCCCCAAACCACCAATCACCCGTTCTCTAATTTCTTTTTTAAGCATGGCCCTGATAACGGGAATGTTGAAGTGAGTCGCTATCTCCACAAGATCATCCTTTCTACACCTATGTATTAGTTCAATGGTAGGCTGAGCAACAAACTTCTCCAGACTAAATTTTTCCGCCATGGTGCTCAGTAACCAGCAGCACTCACTGAAACAGACAGCTGTACCCACTAACGAAGTTACCTACTAGAAAAAAAGGAGCTCAGCAACCTCTCAATCAATTAACTTTGACGGCCCAGATTTACAATATCAATTTAAAATTACCAATTATACACTTTTCATTTAAGATCCCGGACGAGCCCCCATTTATGTTACGACCCAGCTCGTTGAGGTAAGGCAGTAACACAAGAGATCTTAAATTGGAAAGGAGATGGAAAAAAGTCAACTGAAATCTAGGTGGAAGTCAAAGGTTTAATTAAAGGAGATACTTAGGTAAACAACAAAAAGAGGCGATATAGGTGCTGACAACAAAAAAAAGGATAAACAAAAGAGGGTCTAGTCCAGGTACAATTACTCTGCTTAACAAAACTAACGAAAAGAGGTCAGCACCTATACGCAGACAACAAACAGAAAACAAACTACTCAAAACATTCACTAATTAACATAAACAACCACCAGCGAGGCAAACTGATCACCAGATCAGTCGCACTGAACTGAGAACACGTAATCTATTTATAGTCCAGGTGGTGTTGATTGGGGAAGTCCTGGTTGGCAGAGTCGGTCAGGTCACAGCCGCACCAATCACGGAAGACAGCAACCAGGAAGTAGGCGGTCCCAGCTCCCAGGAACCAATCCTCCACAGGGACCCACACAGCTGCGATTTGCATACCAGCCCGAAGCACTAAAACACACACACAATTACCGGCAGCCAGAGGCAGCCGTAACACGAAGGTCGGGAAAAAAGCCTCAGCCGTCCCGATATCCTCCGCGAGATCGCGCTACAAACCCCATGACCGAAACGGCCGAGCCGCCTCAGGGCTCGCGCCGCGGGGAGAACGCATCCGGCCGTCTTCGGAGAAGAGAGCCACACGGGACCTCAGTACCCGCATGGACAGGGCTTTGCAAAAGCCACATGCAGCCCCTCGAGAGCTGCTTAGGCGCATTCGACCCAGACATGAGACGCACCTTCTCCGAATTGTCGCCAGACATGATCACCGCTGTAGGACTTCTTCTCAGGTAAGACCTTCGTTTGTAGGACTGGAGCTTCCTTCATACATACGCCTGCTGAATAGAAAAAAGCTAATGAGTATTGTGTGCCGGTGTGCTTATATTCACCTCCAGTTATGCCGTCACACTCTACCGTTTTACTAAGAGCCAATAGGATTGGAGTAGTTTCATTTACACTCAGCCCTGCTACGCCTAGAGGCGTTCCCATAGTGTCGTAACCGACGCAGTTCGAGTTCCCTCGAAGGGGAACTTACTAAACCAAAAGGTTATGATTTGTTGATTTATACATTAATTTTAGTATAAAATCTAATTCCTCTAATTCCATTTATGACTCATCATGTTTTTTCTCCCTATCAGTTGAAGTCTGATCCTGATCGTACTAACGTCTCAGCCTTGAACCAAAAGTGTATGTGACTTTCTTCAGATGAAGTCAAACCAGAGGAGACTCACCTGGATCAGAACAAAGAAAAGCACAACATTGATGTAGTCCAGTGGAGAACGTTCACAACGTCTCTGCAGTTTGATCATCATTTCAGTTTCCTCTCACTGCTGCAGAGGGCGACAGTGTGCAGAAAGTTTGGATTTTAGCTTTAAACAAACTCTTTGTGCTTATTATTCAGAACAAAGTT
The DNA here is from genome assembly GCA_024633595.2 of Lepomis macrochirus. NCBI lineage: Eukaryota > Metazoa > Chordata > Actinopteri > Centrarchiformes > Centrarchidae > Lepomis > Lepomis macrochirus. Next base: position 35,507,682 of record JALXJV020000003.1, on the reverse strand, counting down.
TGTATTTATCATTAATAAACAGAAATAAAATAAAAAGAGATCAGAGTCATTTCTTTGGTTATAAAAGTGTATAAAGTGCTCCTCAGCCTAAAAACAGGTTCAAATATACACAGATCAGCCACAACATTATGGCCACTTACTGGTGATGTGAATACGTGATTATCTCGTTACCATGGCAGCTGTCAGTGGGTCATTTCAGGCAGAACTATGGCGTCCTCATAGTTGATGTGTTAGAAGCAGGAAAAAATTGGGCAGCTGTAAGGATTTGAAAGACTTTAACAAGGGCCAAATTGTGATGTCTTGACTGACTCAGGTCAGAGCATTTCCAAAACGGTCTGCAGAGCTCAGTACCTGTCAGAAGTGGTTCAAGGAAGGAAAAGCTTTGAACCGGATATGGGGTCATGGACAGCCAAAGCTCACTGATGCATGTGGGGAGCTACTGTAGGTCAAACTGCTGAAAAAGCTGGGGCTGGTTCTGAAAGGTGTCAGAGCACACAGTGGAGTCAATGCTTCAACGGATCTGTGCTGTTTTGGTGGCAAGAGGAAGACTTACATAATGACCAGCAGGTGGTCATGTACATCTGCACCTACCCCACCAAAGCTTGTTACAAAGGTCGTGAAACATAATCAAAAGAGTCAAAGAGTTGTACCAAAGAACCACAAGTTTATTAAGTAACCATGAAAGAAGTAAAATGTATCTCAAACAAAATAACACGCCTGATGAACTGACCAAAACAAACAAAGAAAGGTAAGCCCTGGCCCGTTGTGGTCTGGTCTGCAGGGCTGGTCTGTAGGATCTGGAGGCTTCCCCTCTCCCTAAACCAGTCTATAAATAAACAAACAGAAATAAAGTCACAAAAACTAAACCACCAGTTCCAGCAGAAATGTTAAAGCTGCAAGCAGCGCTAGGCAGGCCCTCGCGACTTTAAGTGTGTTGGTGTGAGGCAGCCATGTTGCAGATTTTGGAGCTCTACCAGTGAGGCTGTGAATCTGCTACACGCTGCAGGTGTGAGCATCTACACTGAACAACTTCCTGTGTCATGGCAAAGACTTTAACTCGCGCCACCGCCATGCCATTAACTGCAAGCTCAACGAAGTTTTGCAACATGGCCTCATCACTGTGTCATCAAGGATTTCCTGGGACAGTTTTGAAGTTGATACAACCTGCTAAGAGTAGTACATTACAGCATAAAATGTGTAATTTCCTGTTGCCAGCAGGTGGCACTATCACTTTGAGTGAATAATAGGTGCGTTTGACTTAATGCAGCTGAGCAGCACTGACTTAACGTGGATGCATGCTGGACTTAAAATAAGGCATGCTGGTTAGAAATTGTGTCCGACTTTCAGCCGGCGCTGCAAAACGCCACCATGTCACATGACATTAAAACCTCGCGGGAGCAAAGCGCTGCAGGCCGAGTCCGGCAGCCGCAGTTGCTTTTCTCAGGCTGCGCCAAGTTGGAACCACACTTTTGCCTAGTCTCGCGGCATTTTTCTTTGCAATTGCCGCGAGATCAGTCATTGATCTCAGCTTACAGTAAGCTCACGCAGGTAGAATGTGTCCGACTTTACGGCGCCGTTTTTATACCCCGGCCCTGCACTCACCTGCAGCTCACGTTAGACTATGAAGTCAGTGAAAGTCAGCCGCCGTCATCTCAAACGCACCTAATGGCATATGGTTGTGTTCAGGGCGGGACTCTTATAATCTATTCCAAATTTGGTGCAGATGTGAGAATGTAGTCTGAAGTTACAATAACTTCCTGTTTCATGGCATCTCATCGATTTTGAACACCACGCCACGGGCTCGCCGTTCCACGAAAACTCACCGTTTGCACAACTCTTAATCGTCAGTGGTTTTAGACTGCACAGCACAAATCTGAAGTCGGTCGAACTAAAACCCTGGGAGGAGTACGGTGTGTGTAAATCGCAAAAAAATTACCATTAAAACCAAAATTTCCTGTTCTGTTTAGAGCATCGCTCCAAGAGGTTTTTTTGTACGTCTGGACATGATACACGTACCAAAGAAATTTCGCTGCACGTAGGTGAAACTTTACCCGGGGCCGCTCTGTAGGGGGCGCTAGTGGGTCATTTTACCATGCCCATGCCCCTGAATTATGTGCAAAGTTTGGTGAGGTTTCTAGTATGTCTAGGCTCCCAAAACTGAGGTTACTTTCCTGAAGAAATAAAGAAAACAAATAAATAACAATCCCTTCAGTTTCATTAGGGACCTCACACGTTTTGTGCTCGGGCCTTAATAAGAAAAACAATCAAAAGAACACACATCTGCAGCCATCACAGTCGGATGGCCCACAGGTAACCCCCTCACTATTTGCCTTGGTGACAAATTGATAAACAAGAGTTTCAGTTTATACAATTGAAGTATCATACTGTGTGTACTGGGGCTGTAAAGAAACTGCACCTAGGTTGTTGTTTTTTTTTAAGTGATTAATTTGTCACCCCTCAAACTGTATTCTCAAGAAAAGTGTTAGAGGCAGTACCTGGTCACAGAATTACTATAATCTAATAATAATAAACTATATTTTAAGTAGTTAATGTATTATTTGCAAAACAGCAGTAAGATTCCTGTCTTCATTTCAACAATGCATATTAATGATGTAAAGAGGAAGAAAGTCAGGGTGACTTTCAACACTTGAATGCCTGTTTTAACAGAAATGTAACAAGCTCAGAGACAAACTGTCTTCAAAGACAGCATCGACCCTTTTTGATTACAAATGCTTGTGACTAACTGACATACAGGACGTCTCATGTATGTGATCTACCTGCTGATTTAACAGACGTGAGGAGCAGCTATGAGTTTATCAGCAGCAGCAAGTGGATTTGTTGTCTTCCTTCTCTCTGTACAAGGTACTGTACATCTTTATTTTATGTTAGCAAACTTCAAAAAATCAGAGGAAGGTATTTTTTCTCGTAAATAATAAGAGTAGATGTGTGATGTTATGCAAAGTGGTGTGACCCCTGACATTCACTTCTTTTTCTTTAAATTTAACTCTTTACATGACGGAGAACATGAGTCAGTGTCACGTCTTTCACTTTACTTACTGTAGGAGTTGAAAGGTGGATGACAAAACTTAAAGTTAAAGAATCTGCAGTTCCCCTCAGCTCTACAGAGCCTTTTCTGTTTTGTTTCATTATTATGGTCTCACCAGCTTTGTTTCCAGCAGTTGCAGCTGATTTCAGTGAAAGGCTCTAAAAACACCCTGTACACTACCTGCCTAGTACTAAATGACCAGCTGGTGACCGTAGCTAATGGCTAGCTGCTAAGGAGCCAGATGTTTCCCTACTTCCCCACCTACAAACACTGACCAAGCTGGGTGTGCTGCTGCCTGGAAATGAACTCAAGACATCAGTTTGTATTTGATTTTACAGAAGAAGTTAACAATAAAATTAGGGGAATGTTTAAATCTATTATAATATAGTGTTCATGATATTCTTGTTTTTTTTACGGATGCTGCAAAATAAGATTTGTTGGTTTGAGAAGTTCACAAACTGAATCATATGTTTTTGTTGTGACATAAAAATGTATCTGATCCATGTTTATCCTGAACACAGCTTTAACTTTAGATTACACTTTTAAAAAAAACATGGGAATCAGCCAAACTTGTTATTACTTTCACCAAGTTACTCTCTCCAATAATAAGTGTTTTGTTATCTACATACCACAGTAGTTCTTCACGCCTCAGTGATCTGCATTTCTCTACAGTTTCCATTCACACTCTGCTGAAGCCGTCATGACCGACAGAACGAGATCGCGGGTACAAGCCGCGGAAATGGGTTTCCTCAGGCGGGTGGCTGGTGTTTCCCTTAGAGATAGGGTGAGAAGTTCAGCCATCCGCGAGGAGCTCAGAGTAGAGCCGCTGCTCCTTTGCGTTGAAAGGAGCCAGTTGAGGTGGGTTGGGTGTCTGGTAAGGATGCCTCCTGGACGCCTCCCTAGGGAGGTGTTCCAGGCACGTCCAGCTGGGAGTAGGCCTCGGGGAAGACCCAGGACTAGGTGGAGAGATTATATCTCCACACTGGCCTGGGAACGCCTCAGATCCCTCAGAGCTGGTTAATGTGGCTCGGGAAAGGGAAGTTTGGGGTCCCCTGCTGGAGCTGCTGCCCCCGCGACCCGACCATGGATAAGCGGATGAAGATGGATAGATGGACTGAAGCCGACCACAGACAGGAAAGAAACTGAGCAAAGCAGACTCCTTTTTCATGTAGCCTATCACACCCCTCAAATATTTAATGTTCTGCTTTTTTATCCTGTTCAGTAAGAACACAGTTTCAGTACATCGCTGTTCCTTCACTGCCCCCTCTGTATGATGCCCTGCTGTCACGTGGATATATCTGACTGCTCCTTTGTGTTTTATATTCTCATGTAAAACTGAATCCTTTGAAGGCTTCTCTGTTCACTTTGGCATAAAGCAGAAGTAATTAGAATTTTATATAAAACAGACGTTTCAAAGTCCCCACCAAAGAAGTAAAAATATAAGGAAAACATGTGATACAGAATAAATCTTTTCTTTAGTTATAATTACAAAATATGAATCAGCATTGTGTGAACTTGTTTGGAAATGGCTTGAATGTAATGTTCATTTATATGTTAAAGTCCTGCTTTAAGGTGGGATGGCATGAGGGTCAAAGTAGTTTTGGGAAATGTAGCTTCACACACTGAAGCACCTCCACTACAAATGAAAGTCTGTGTCCTGATGTTGTTGAGTCTGATTGTAGTTTCTGATGTGCTCTGTGTTACAGTGATACAGGGTCAGAATGGCTGGGGAGTGACTTACACCTCTACTCAGATCTGTGCCTTAAAAGGATCAACAGTGGAAATAAGCTGCACCTACACATACCCATCCAGAATATATGGCCGTGATACAACACTCGAGGAAACATTATGGTTTACTCAAATGACTAGATATGTACATGTGGATCTGAGAACAGACTTAAAGTATGCAGGTCGTTTGCAGTCCAGTTGTTCTAACAACATCTGCACTCTGAGAATCACAGACCTGAGAGAGAGCGACTCAGCTGAGTACAAGTTCAGGTTCATAACAAACCAGCCAGGTGGAAGATTTACTGGATCACCTGGAGTCACTTTGTCTGTCACAGGTAACATCCAGTATGATAATTATTTTCCAATGTTCCACATGTAGGAAAAATTATTATATAAATATGTTGTGTTAGCATGTGTGTTTATGTCTAAAATAATGTTCCTGTTCCTTCTTCACAGATCTCCAGGTGCAGGTTAGCAGAGCAAACGTCGGCATGATTACTACTGAGGCAGAGCTGCTTTGTCACAGCAGCTGTCGTCTACCTGATCGTCCTTCCTACATTTGGTACAAGAATGGACAGAACATTCAGAAAGAAACATCTTTTTCTTATTCAGGCCACTTTTCTTCTACAGACAGTTTTTCCTGTGCTGTGAAAGGACTGGAGGGTTTCCCCTCTCCTTCAGTGTGTGAGTTTACTCCACAATCTTCCACTAACATGGCACCATCTGGTGGAGCCGAATAACTATTTTAATAAGGAAACACTCATTGTCACTACTCACCAGCTCTGATTTAAAAATGGTCAAAAACATTTGTTTTTTATCTTTCAGGTGTCCGTCATCAAACCTGTAACAGAGTGACTTACACTGACAGAAGCATCTGTGCCTTCAAAGGCTCATCAGTGGACATTTCTTCTACTTACAACAGTTATGAAACTATCACATCTAAATTCTGGTTCAGTCCTGAACGTAGTCTTCAGTGGCAGAATCCCTCACAGCCTGAGGACCTTAGTAAAGACTCCCAGTATGCAGGTCGTGTTCAGGTCCTTGAAACAGAGAGGGCGGCTCCACTCTGAGAATCACTGACCTGAGAGAGAGCGACTCAGCTGAGTATCACTTCAAATTCACAGCAGGAAGCTTTGAATGGAGGAGCAGTTTACCTGGTACAACTCTGACTGTCACAGGTACTGATGAACACAAACTGTAACAGCACATTTAAACTATCTGATGACAAGTGAATGTGTCGATAGTGATCCTAATGGGAAACATTTGTCTGATAGATAAATTACATGACTGTCATAATGTTATATTGTTTATATCTTTGTGTGATTCAGTTCCACATAAAGAACAATCATTTCTGTTTTTTCTTCACAGATCTCCAGGTGCAGGTGATCAGATCTACAGTCTACAATAATTATACTGAGGCAGAGCTGCTTTGTCTCAGCAGATGTCGTCTACCTGATTCTTCCTACGTCTGGTTCAAGAATGGTCAGAAAATGGAAAGGGTGGAGACATCTTCTTATAAAGATCAGCTTTATCCTGGAGACATCATCTCCTGTGCTGTAAAAGGACATGAGGATTTCCCCTCTCCTTCAGTGTGTGAGTTTACTCCACTGTGTCAAGAAAAAATACAAATGACAATTTCAGACATAACCATATTGCAGTCTTCTAGATCTAAAAGTAGATGCAGCTGTCATCGTTTGTCGTGTGTGCAGGCAGGAACAGGTTTAGGACCCCAGCAAACAGATCCAGTCTTACAGAATTTATTTACAAAAGGGGAAACCAAACTTACAGCAGAGTCCAAAAATCCAACAAATGAAATCCATAACCAAGTTTGTCCGCAGAAGAGCAAAAACACTGTCCACAAATGAAAAATCCAGAGGGTGACAGACCAACGGAATAATCCAAAAATGTGGCAGCATAAACAGGCAGGAAAGCAGACTCACGCCAGTAGACGAACAACAAACCAGCAAGAACAGAAATGACCAACATTTAAGGAGAAGGTAACGAGCAGGGCGGGACCAAGACCAGGTGGAGCACATGAGGAAATGAGATAAAAACACACACAAAGGGCAGACAAAGGCAAAACTAATTCAAGCACAGATCAAAACCAAACAAGACAGGAAACAGACAGAAACAATCCTCAAAGCACAAAATAAACCAAGCAAACTAAATAACTGATACAGACAGACTCCAAACAAGGCAGAACAGACGAGACCACCCCAACCAACACGTTCTCATTCCTGACTCGTCACATATTGACGCTTGGTCAAGGCCCTTTGGCGTCGCCTTTTAACGATCTGGTTACTCCTTTTGCGTTATTTACTGACATTCAAGGCTCCGAGCTCAAGTTAGCAACAATAAATATATAACCTCCAGTTAGACTTTCAAAATAAAACGCTACCATTTTGAAACAAACCATGTTATTAAAGTGATAAAACGGTGCAGTTTGGTTAGGTTAGGAACAAAAAACTATTTGGTTGGGTTTAGGCAACATAAGGTTAAGGTTAAAATAACTACGTACGTCAGTTAATATATAAGTTAAGTAACGTCAATTTACGTAACTCATCCATCCATCGTCAACCGCTTATCCTGCATTACAGGGTCGCTGGGGGGACTAGAAGCCTTTCCCAGCTGACATTGAGGATAAACAGTTGACGATGGATGGATGGATGGATGGTTATTTAGGAATATTTAAAGGAAACCATATGTTGTTGCTACATTTAATGTTTTGGTTATTGCTCCATTTTGATGATGTCATGCCCAATAGCTCTCAGTTTTTGACTGAGAAAGAGCGGATATTGTCAGTCTGTCACTTTTGGCTTTTCAGAGTAAAACATTAAAATGGAGATACTAGTTTCTGATGAAGATTCATGTTCAGTGTGTAGGTGATGATGCAACAGCTGTTAGTATAAGGAAAATAACTTTTATAGTCTGTTATTTAGACTCAACAGAATTATTTACAGAACACAAGAAAGGACATAATCTGCCAGCTGGCAACAACTACAGCTTAACTGAGAAGAATTTCAGGACTGACTCAGTAAACAGGACCTGAACACAACCTGCATCCTGTGTACAGAGACAAATGATTAGCAGGAGTCAAACCGGACAGCTCCAGGATCAGCACTCTGGACAGCTGCTGTGACAAAAACTAGAGAGAATCAAAAAGACTAAAAGAGAGGTTTCATTGAAAATATTTAATCGTCTATGATAACAAATTCTAATCTTTAAGTAGCCTAATTCAAGTTCACATTTTGTCCAGATGCTCCAAAGCTTCCCTCTGTGTCAGTGAGTCCCTCTGCTGAGATAGTGGAGGGCAGTTCAGTGACTCTGACCTGCAGCAGTGATGCTAACCCAGCAGCTAAATACACCTGGTACAAGGAGAACCAAACACTGATTCAGGGACCAGAAGGCATTTATCATTTCAAGTCCATCAGCTCTAAGGACAGCGGGATCTACCACTGCAAGGCTGAGAATCAGTATGGACAGATCAACTCCACATCTGTATCCATAGATGTCCAGTGTAAGTACACTTCTACATACAATGTGATTAATTAGTGGTTAATTAATAGTGGATGTTAACATCTGATGAGCTCAGGCTAGAAACAATATCATGTTCAAGTAGCATCACAAGGGCTTTTCAGATTTTTTCCAATTGTAACTTAAAATATTCATATTTTATTTGTACGTTAAAATAGTTTTTGGTCACAAATCATTCCTCCTGTTCCTCCTTGAAGAAATACCTTCATAGAGCAACATGCAAATAAAAGTTCAGCTTAAGATAATTTGAGGTTTGAGCAGTCTGAGTTTCATGAATCAACTGTAACTTACAAAATTACAGTTGTTTTAGTACAAAATTCCCTTTTGGTGTTTGTCCAGACAGTGATTCTTTGCTGAGCTGCAGCAGAAGGTTTTAGCCCCATTGTTGTCCTGACGTTACTCTGTCATTCATCACATAGTGGTCTGTACACAAACCTTACCGCATCAGAGTTTGTTCAACCAAATGTAAATTCTCTGTATTTGTATGGTGCCTTCCTAATCTTTTCGACCACTCCAAGCGCTTTTACACTACATCTACATTCACCATTCACTCACATTCATTCACTGAGCCTCAAACAGAAAATAACATTCACACACATTCATGCAGTGGCGGAACAGCCAGTGGCAATTTGGGGGTCCAGTATCTTGTCCAAGGACACTTCAGCACACAGCCTGGGGGAGCCGGGGATTGAACCACCAACCTTCCAATTAACGGCCAACCCGCTCTACCTCCTGAACCAAAGCCGCCCCTTACCGGCCACCTAACCCATATTAAACTAGACATTTTAGGTGTGTAAGCACCCTTTTTGGGTAGATCATGAACCAAATCACAGAGTGACATGGAGTGTGTTCTCATTTGTCAGTGTACTTTCAGTTTAGACATGTGTCATGTCAAATATAGACATGCTTTCTGTTCTAGTTTATCCGTTCATAGTTTCATTGTTACAAAGCTTATTGCTTTTATGGAGGAGAAATTCACATTCAAATGCCTCTCTTGTCCATCCTGATGTAGTAAAACATGTTAATAGTGTATTTTACTACTGGTGGGCCGTTAACGGCGATAACGTTGACTACGTTAATGTGAGACTTTTATCAGGCTGATAAAAGAATATCGCCGTTAATCTATTCTCAAAGTTGGGTTGGGAGCTGGGTCTATATGATGGCTTTCACCTTGATATTTTAGCGCCGAATTGTACTGTAGGGGGCAAGAGCGAGTCTTCAAACCTGTGTGTCTGCCTACTGTGAAATTACGACATCAAGCGTGGCGTGCTAACATGGATGCAGCTGTTGCTGCGTTACCTCGGAGGTCGGAGCTGGGAATGGCGTCACACCGAGTTGGCGGCATTCCAGTTACAACCTTGCTCGGCCAGCTGTTTGTTTACAACCAGCCAGGTTAGTTATTGATACGCCGGTTGATTAAAAAACGCATTGTGCTGTATTTACTCACACTAACTGTAGCAACACGTCCACAGACAGCTGTTGGACAGCACTTTGTGCACCTTCTGCAATCGCGGAATTAGTTTACTGTAGGAGTTCTTCCAGTCTCCACCTAAGCGCTAAGGCACATCACACACTACACACACGGGAGTGCCGCAAGGGACCCTTGCTTTTTAGCATCTATATAAAAGACCCCTAGAGTGTGTTCGGACGTTGGCGTAATCGTAATGCGCTGATGATACGGTGATCTTCACTTTTGGGGAAAACGAGGCTGGAGGTTACTGACAAATTATCAAAAGCGATGCAAAAGTTGCAGAGTGGTTGCAGGCGTCTTGTTTGACCTTAAGCGTTGAAAAAACAGTTTATGTAAACTGTGAATGAGTGAGTGAGTTTTTTGAAGTAGAGAGTGTTTTTTATGATATGAGTGATTTTTATGTATTATTCTGTATATTATTTTATTACAACCTTTGTAAGTATAACATCAACCTGTCCAGGGACAGCGGGTGGAAATTAGCAATTTTTTGCTATAAGCTGGCACATGACATCTCTTCTTTTTTAGACTAATGTTTTCTGTGCATTGTCCCTGATCAAATAAATAAATAAACTAAACTAAACAAGTACATCTTATTGAACATGATTTATTTTCATCACCAATTATCATAGTAGAACAGCTTTCTCAAGCAGTTTGTGATGCATTTTGGAAACAGGAGATGAGCCCCTGGTCTAATGGCGCCACCTGGCTTGAAACCTGGCTTGAAACCCGTTCGCACACATATTCCTTCGGCAGAATTCAAATGAGCCATTTTAATCTAGATTAATCTAGATTAATTTCAACATTACAGTGAGATTAATCTAGATTTAAAAAAATAATCTATGCCCACCACTTATTTTTACTAAATGTCGTAGTTATTCACTACACAGTTTCTCCCTTACCATGTCACAGGTTATAAAGTGGAACATTCTCTTTGTGTTAGTAATGTTCCACTTTGGTGCCCCTCCCAGCAGGTGGCATTCAAAACAACAAACTTGTTTGCCTAGAAACTGTTGTATTTCTATACATTTTCTCCCCCAGATGCTCCAAAGCTTCCCTCCGTGTCAGTGAGTCCCTCTGCTGAGATAGTGGAGGGCAGTTCAGTGACTCTGACCTGCAGCAGTGATGCTAACCCAGCAGCTAATTATACCTGGTACAAGGAGAATGAAGACTCACCAAAAGCATCAGGACAGAACTTCACCATCACTGAGTTCAGAGCTGAACACAGTGGGAATTATTACTGTGAAGCCCAGAACAGAAGAGGGCGTCATCACTCCACCTTACATCTGATTGTTCTGGCAGGTAACTTATAACTTACCTACCTACACCTGTTAACTGTAGAGTTTATTTCCACGTGACAAGGTGCCACCACATTTACTCACACATCGTTGAGCTGGCGTTGGGTTCCAGAAGCTCACCCTGATTTAGAAGGATTATTTTAACCCTTTGATTAAACCAATCCCTAAAAAACACAGTTAAACCATTATTTGTGTCCAGTTATGCGTCAATATTGGACCTAAACATTCCTGTAACTCTTCCACTGATTTGCTTGATTGTTGTTTTCCAGGTTCATTGAAATTTCCAGTTGCTCTATCAGTCAGTGCTGTTGTTCTGGTCCTCATACTTCTTTTCTCTGTCTTCATATGGATTAGGTGAGCAGTTCAATTAAAATTTACCATGCATCTTATAGGACAAGTTTAGAGTTTTCAGTCAAGTCTGTACCAAAGCAATAGTCACATGCTCATCTGTACATAGAAAGTTAGCTGTAATGGTTCCTCCTGTTAACACAGGCCCTGAAGAGATCCCCTCTTAAAGCAGTTTCAATGCACGTGATGCAGGGTTAGGGGTTAGAAAATCCAGTTTCCATACTAAAACACTAATTGTGAAAAAATACCCACTTGATTTGTCTAATTTAACAGTTTATTAGCTTCAGCTTTTTTGCACAGAATGAGGATTTTTTCTCCCATCACTTTACATAAAACAACATTAAGGAGGGATTTATTAGTGGCCAGTTTGAGCAGTGGTGGAAGAAGTACTCAATTTTAAAACTTAAGTAAATGTACAGATACCACATGAAAAATGTTACTCAAGTAAAACTACTTAAATACTTAAATACTCAAAAGTCCAAGTACTACACATCAAAATCTATTGATCT
>JALXJV020000003.1:35465174-35495251 GCA_024633595.2 Lepomis macrochirus | reverse complement strand
GTGTTTCTGTCTTGTCTTTGTCGGATCATTGTTTTGGTGTTTGTGCTCGTGCCTCGTGTCCTGTGAACCTCCTGTGTGTGAATTCCCTGTACTGTCGTGTTTCTTGGATTTTGGATTTTTGTTGGCTTTTTGGATTTGGATTTCACTTTGGACTTTTGTTTCTGGACTTTGTTTTATCAGCCACCAGTAAGTGTGCTCGCTTTTTGTTGCCTTCGCCTTTTGTTTAATAAACTTTTGAACTGTACCGGTCAGCCTTCTCTGTCCTGCATTTGGGTCCTACAACCTGCCTCTCACGCTATGATCCATAACAATAATGTTACCAGTTTTTTATAGTAATGTGTTATATTACGGCGTTACAGCAAAAAACATTGCTGTAATTGCGTTGCTTTTGTTACTCACAACACTGGACATGATATTTTGGTGAAAGTATCTCCAGTTACTCAGAGGAACCAGAGGTTCATGATAAATACAAATCCAGTCAGAGGAAATGCAGATACAAAACAAACAATCCAAAAGTGCACAAAAATGATACAGGCCTATAAAGTTTCAATCCTGCTGCCTTAATTGTGGATTTTTTCTTATAGACAAAAGACATAATTTGTTATTCTTTGCTCTTGTTTCTAATGCAAATCGTTTTCTTCTCTGTATTAAAAGTTCTGTAATAATTAAAAAAAATTGAGTTTAGTTTTTATCTTTTAGTTCCCACGCAGCACTTTCATTTTACACAATAAGAAGCTTCTCTTCTATGTGTTTATCTTAATAGACTACATGTTTTCAAAAAAAGGAGCTTTACACACAACCTTATCAGAGCTAATGATGATATTAGGATTCCTTACTAAGATGTCTGTCGAGTCTGTGAAGAATAAATCTTCAGAAACTTTTTACTCCATTATAAGGTTTTTCAATGAAAACATGCTAATATGTTTGTCTGAAATTATAATAGTGTTATAACATTGTGTGTAAGCATGCTTTTTTCCAACACAGTGGAGTAAACTCACACACTGAAGGAGACCTGAAATCCTCATGTCCTTTTACAGCACAGGAGATGATGTCTCCGGGATAAAACTGATCTTTATAAGAAGATGTCTCCACCCTTTGCATTTTCTGTCCATTCTTGAACCAGACGAAGGAAGAACGATCAGGTAGACGACAGCTGCTGTGACAAAGCAGCTCTGCCTCAGTATAATTCTGGTAGACTGTTGATCTGATCACCTGCACCTGGAGATCTGTGGAGAAAAAAAAATTAAATATCTGAAATATTCTTTATGTGAAACTGAATCACACAGAGATTTTAAAAACAATAAAACATTGTGACCATAATGTAATCACTTAATCACACATACAGTTATTCCCCAGGATCACTGTTCAGTACATTTACATGCAATCTGATTATTTAAATGTGCTGTTACAGCTTCTGTTCATCAGTACGTGTGACAGTCAGAGTTGAATCAGGTAAACTACTCCTCCATTCAAAGCTTACTGCTGTGTGTTTCAAGGACCTGAACATGACCTGCATACTGGGAGTCTTTACTAAGGTCCTCAGGCTGTGAGGGATTCTGTCACTAAAGACTACGTTCAGGACTGAACCAGAATTTAGATTTGATATATGCGTAATAACTGTAAGTACAAGAAATGTTCACTGATGAGCCTTTGAAGGCACAGATGCTTCTGTCAGTGTAAGTCACTCTGTTGCATGAATGACCATGGACACCTGAAAATAAAATATTTTTTATTATTATTATGAAAACTTTAGTCTTTACTGCAGTAATTCACAGCTAGTTGTGTTGCTGTGGATGGGATTGCTCATGTTTATAGATACATGAAGTCATGGTCAGTGTTGGGCAGTAACGCGTTACTGTAATATTGTTACTTTTCCCAGTAACTAGTAATGTAACGGGTTATGTTTTCCAAAACAGTTATAATATTACAGTTACTAATCCAAGTAACGCTGCGTTACTGTGTTACTGAACGCATCGACGTGCAGGTCAGCAGCACCGGACATTGTTGTTCATGTCAGCTGTTAGCCAAGAAGCTGAAGGAATATAAAGAAAAGGGAGATAGGCTTTGTTTCTACAGCAGTAAGTGCTCCCATTATTGTATCACAGAATAAGATGCAAAGAACATTGTCGAGCGTTGTAAACTTTGCGCGACCAGCAAAACAATTCTACATCTAATCTATTGAAGCATCAGCTGAACAGCACAGCAACGTGAAACTTAGCCTTTAGAAATAAACTCCGGCTGCTACTGCCAGTGATGCATCCACTGGAGGGGAGTGGTGATAAGCAACGCTGTGTTTTGTAAAATCGCTTATCAGAGCTCTTATAAAAACGTGTGCAGAAAAACAGTAGTTCAAAAGTCAGGAGTGAAAGATATATAGTAACGTAACGAGTTACTTTTATCACCCGGTAATAAGAAAAGTATTACTTTTTAAGAAGTAAGAAGTAACTAGTACAAATACAATATCACCTGGAAACCTGTATTTGTAAAGATATTAAAAAAATATAACTGACCTGTCAAATTCAACGAATGATAATTGGCACACTGAGATTAACAGCTAACAGACATGGTTTTCAACACAAATGTTACCTGTGACAGACAAAGTGACTCCAGGTGAACCATAAAATTTTCCGCCTGGGTGGTTTGTTATGAACCTGAACTTGTACTCAGCTGAGTCGCTCTCTCTCAGGTCTGTGATTCTCAGAGTGCAGATGTTAGAACAACCGTACAGCAAACGACCTGCGTACTCTGAGTCTGTTCTCAGATCCACAGGTACATTTTCATTCTTTTTAGTAAACCAGAATATTTCGATAACTGTAGTACCACGGCCATTTATTCTGGATGGGTATGTGTAGGTGCAGCTTATTTCCACTGTTGATCCTTTTAAGGCACAGATCTGAGTAGAGGTGTAAGTCACTCCCCAGCCATTCTGACCCTGTATCACTGTAACACAGAGCACATCAGAAACTACAATCAGACTCAACAACATCAGGAGACAGACTTGTGATAGACAGATGTGTGAAGATGGTTGTAGAAAGGTAACACTGACCAGCTGTAAAAAGCCCAGAATCTAATTTAATGCAGTCACTGTCACAAAGAGTTCTTCATGATTCACCTTTTAAAGCTTGAGACAATTTAGACTTAAAACTGGCTCAGACCTTTTACACAGCAGACATTTTGGCTTGTCTGTCACCATCCTGGTCTCGGTCTGTTTGTTATTTTGCTTCGTCTGTTTTGACTTCTGATTCTTGTTTCAATACGTTTATGGTGTTCAGTTTTCCTGTCTTGTGTTGGGGTGTTTTGTTCCATGTCTTGTGTTTCCTTTGTTCAGCCTTGTTTATGTTTATTTGCATCTTCAGCTTAGTTCAGTTTTTGGTTCCGTCTCATTCTGTGTTCTTATTTTAGTTCTTCTGTCGTCAGGCTTCTGTGTCAGTTCTTTGTCTTGGTCCTCACATGTGTTTACTAGTTTCTTCCAGTTTTGAGTCACATGTATTTTGTGTTTTGTTTTACTCCTCCTGGTCCACTGTCGTTCTGTTTTTTTGTCCACTTGTCGGTCTTGTCCGTGTCCTCATCTGTTTCTGTGTTTGAGAGTTGTACGTTCAGTGTTGGCATCAAGTTACATTTTTGTCAGAGCGCTTTCTGTTCAGTCCATTTCCTGTTTTGCTTTGAAGTTGTCTGCATGGCCCAATCCCAATGTCCACCCTCACAGACTGACAGACTTTGAGGCGCGTTTCTGGAAAGTCCATGAGGGCTTTGTGCCGTCCCACAGTCAAATCGTCAGGTGTGCGAGGGCTCTCTCGTGGACATTTTGAGCCCTTTTTAGACCCTTTTCGTAAGTCCGCATTTCTGCAGACTTTGGCTGAGGGAATTGCCCACAGTTCATAGCGGTATGACGTGAAACACGGGGATTACCAGAGGAAGCCCAGGAGCGAGAGAAATATCAAATCCGTGAAGAAGAAAACAATAAACAAACATGTCAGAATCTGTCCTCTAGGAGGTTTTCACATAAAGTTACAAACTGCACCAAACTGCAGCCAAACAACTGGGTGTAGCATAAACGCAACGTTAGCGTTCGATCAGCTTATAAGTTAGCTAAAAAGCCACAGTCACGTAACGTACCTTTCTTTAAAGGTTCCATATTGACGGATAAAGTTGGATGTTGTCGTGTCACTGACCTTTGAGCTACCGTCATCGACAACAGAACCCTTGAATGTCTGTGTTGTTCCACATGTAACAGTCTTTTTCTACGCCGCTGTTATGGAGAACCTGATCGCTAACGTTATGTGAAGCACACATGGCTGCAGGATTATGCGCAAATGTTGGCGAACGTAAGTATTTATTTAAAAAATCAAGTCATTTTCAAGTCGTGTCTAAGTCTCAAGTCATGAACACCAAGTCAAAGTCATGTTGAGTCTTTTGTCTGTTTTAGTCAAGCAAGTCTCAAGTCTTCCAGTTTGCGTCTGAGTCGAGTCGAGTCATGTGACTCGAGTCCACCACCTCTGTTACAAAGACTGTTAACAGAAGTATAAAGTAGTTTTGTTAATGTGTTAGGAAACAGTTGCCTGTTTATACACTGAGCTATTTACTTACTACTGAACAGCTGAGTGTTTCTATCTCCTAAATTACTGTGTTTACTACTGTACATATTTTGCTGCAACATGTCAGTCTTACAGGACTTCAGTCTGCGTTGTTACTATGGATTTATTCTACCTGACTAAGAATTTTGTCTCAGGTAAATACTGTATCAGTGAAGAAGTGTGCCCACTCTCTGCACCTGAGAATTTCCTATAAAACTGTATGAAGTGCTTTTTGTAAGATTCATTAAAGTAAACCTTTTCACTAAAGAAACATCACTTTTCACTCTCATGATAGTCTTCCCCATTTTCAGGGGCATAACATTAAGGGGGGTGTCAGGGTTCTGAAAAATAATTTGTGTATCCCCCTCGTGATCAACAACTACAGAACAACTACATATTTGACTGCAGTAACAGAGCAAGCAGTGCTACAGTAGAGCTCAGAGAGAAATGCATGCTGCTAATGCAGAAACAGGAAGTGAGGTCACTCACACACACAAATATACTGTGTAATCTAATGCTGCGTTCTCGGCAACTCGGAACTGGGATATTTCCGACCTCCAACTAGGAAAAGTACCCGAGCGCCACTTGAAGTCGGATTTCCTACTTGTGAACTTCGGAGAAAAAATTTGTACCTCGACTTCACGAGTAGCAGCTGAATGACGTCAGAAAACAATGTCAGCTCCATGGAAGCACACTTTGTAAAATGGTAAACCATAAACTAAACGGCAACAAAGCGTGTATTTGAATTAAAATAATAAATAACGATCATGCAGTAAAACTTGTTCTGCATGTATATTGATGTAGAAATATGTTTTACACATACGGTAGCTGGCTACAGTAAAGAATCTCATAAAGTCATCTTTTCTGCATAAAAGTTATTGTTAAAAATGCCAAAACATTAGGAAGTGTAACGGACAACATTGACTTACTTCAGGGCTATCAACTTGGGGTAGGCTACACATAACTAGTAACGTATGGACTATTTATTTCAGTTGTTGCAGTTAAACTGCCATCCTTTTAATTAACACCTAAGCACTGCTGAGGGTGCAACTGTGTGCACACTTTGTTATGGTCACCCATGATTTTCGTTCACTTTCGGCGTCATGCACCACCATGCACCTGGAACGCTTTGATGTCGGAAGTCGGAAGTTTCAACTGGGAAATATCCCAGTTACGACCAGTCTCGAACGCGCCATAACAACACAACAAATGGGGCTTCAGGTCTGTAAGTCTGTAGACCAATGACTGTAAAACAGGCCCCAAGGAGCCTTTCACACCTATAGAGACTAAACCTAAAAGCAGAGCTGCGCTTGTAATCTTGCAGGTCACCCTGTGAACTCTTGACTCTTAAAACCAAACCGAAGGTTTGTATTTGCTGAAGCTTTCAGGGGGCGGAGTAATCCCAGGAAGTACAGCCATTTTGTCAACAGAGGTATAAAACCGAACACCTCCGAACCCTCGTGGCCTTTCTCAGTCTGTCACAGGACTGTAAGGAGGTAAACCAAACCCTGTCTTTCCACAGCTGCAGGAGCAGTGAGACAACTTCCTCAACGCTCAACTTTCTTTATCTTGTGTACAGACTTCACTAACTGGGCGAGCAACTCTGTTTGCTCCTTTTTTCTACCTCTATTATTTTTTCTTTGTGTTACCAACACACTTTTGGATCCCTAAAGAAACTGTTACAGAAGATAACTGTGCCGTTGAAACTACCGGCATCGTCAGAACCGAGCCGTGAGAAAACTCTGCTGGATTTCCTAAAAGGACTGACCCAGTCAGAGTGTTTTCAACAGTAATAAGGATTTTTGGTGTTTGCTTCTTTCTGAGAACAGATACAATCACACATTCTATCCAATCCAAAGCCAGCAGCCGCTGCTGAATGAACGTTCACTGCTGGTGGAAAGACTGGTTTATTGTATATAGTTTTCTCTGTGCCTTTCCCTCCTCCTCCTGCTTACTAACCCCACATGCACACACAACGTGATCTCTGAAGCTAACCAGACCTGTGACCCACAGCAGGCTGGCATCAGAGCTCTCCGTTTTTTTTTTGTAGTTCAGGGAGAGTCAGTTTCTACCATCTCAATTTTGAAATCACATGGTCATCAACCGCCATCTTGATTCCTCTATCAGCTGGCCTCAAACCCGATTCTGAACCTGAAGCCAGATTCTGCCCCCTCTCTTAGTCTCTCACCTCCTTTGTCTCTCTCTCTCACACACACAACACACACACACACACACACACACACACACACACACACACACACACACCTGCTTGATGGATTGTTGTATGTTTTTGTGTGATTTATTTATTGGTTTTTATTTAATTTTTGCTTAGAATAGTTAATAGTGATTTACTTGCTAAAGTTGTTGATCATTGATTTATGCTCGAGTTAAATAAGTCCTATTATAATTTTAAGAAGTCGTTGCCTGTGATTATTTGTGTATCATGTTGTAGTAAGAGTTGGTTGCCACGGCCAGTGTACGGACTCACCCTTCTCTGTTTGCCCTCTGTAGGTGGACAAACCTTCTTTTAGACTGATCATACTTGGCTCATATTTGGTTATTGGTCCCTGATTCCAGGGTGGTGCCCCGTATTTATTCATTATAATTAATAATTTTAATATTCAGCTAATAACCAAACCTGACCATATGTTGAAAACCCCAACA
Organism: Lepomis macrochirus; assembly: GCA_024633595.2. Lineage (NCBI taxonomy): Eukaryota > Metazoa > Chordata > Actinopteri > Centrarchiformes > Centrarchidae > Lepomis > Lepomis macrochirus. The sequence goes on along the minus strand of JALXJV020000003.1, from coordinate 35,488,013 downwards.
AAAGTGGAAGTTGAAATCGTTCAATGTTCAGGAATGAGGTAAACTGTGTCAAATCATTTTTTTAAAGCATTTGACTGATGGCTTTCAAAAGTCGACACAACCACACAATTCAGTTTTGTGAACTTCAGTTTATAAGGTTTGTATTGTTAAATTATAAAGGATATGCACCTGGTGTAAAAAACAGCTCTCTGTTGGTCGTCTTGTACAGACTTCAGTTTAAAGAAAGATAAGTGAATGTCTGGTGTTGCAGAGATTTCACCACAGTTCATAAGATCACACATCAGATGTGCTAAATGTCTCACTGTATAAATGTAGATGTACAGTACCTTGTACAGAGAGAAGGAAGACAGCAAATCCACTCGCTGCTGCTGTTAAACTCATAGCTGCTCCTCACATCTGTTAAATCAGCAGGTAGATCACAGACATGAGACGTCTTGTATGTCAGTTAGTACCAATAAATATTTCTACTGAAAAAGGGAGGATGTGGTCTTTGACCAGTTTATCTTGCTGTGGTTGCTCTGGCTTCCTTCCTCTTTACATTGTTAGGACTCATGTACGGATGAATATCTGTAAAACTCCAACATGAAATGAAAAAAAAAATTAATGTTCTTACAATCTTTATTTCTTCCCGTTCTTTTGCATAATGCAGAAACAGTTCTGTTTTATGAGTGAGTCCTGGTTGTGTTTGTCTCGTGAAGGAGAAGGACAAACATTAACACGTCAGCATTACACATTTCCACTGATGGACAGTTGTAGTAACTTGCAAAGAAACACAGTAATGTGCAAACATGCAGGATTTAAAATAATCAAAAGATTCTGCCATGGATCCAATATCTTCCTACTGACTCTTGTATGTGCAACAAATGTCCACTGGTGAACCTTTGGAGGCACAGATGCCTCTGTTAGTGTGCAGAGTTAGACTTTATACACCTGACAGAAAAACAGCTACATCTTTGACTGCAGTAACACAGAGCAGGCAGAGCTACTGCAGAGCTCAATGACTAGTGCATGTCGCTAAAACAGAAATGGGAAGTGAGGTCATTCTCACTGACTCACACAAACAAATATACTGTATATACCTGTGTATATATGGTGTATCTGTAATCTGTAATCATGGTACAGCACATTAACTAAAAGACTCCACTGGATGGAGTTATGTTCAACGCAGACAAAACCATGTTGTAAAAAGATAATACTCTGAATAAGAAGGATATTTGTCTTCCTTCTGACCTTTTCTTGTATCAGATGTAGAACAATCAGGTACAACACACCTGCTGTGACACTTAAATGATCCCCAGCAGACTGTCTCTAAATGATCCTTTAGAGACAGTCTGCTGCACATGGAGCCCTGACTCCAGAGAAACTTCCTAGATGTTGAACATGTGGAGATCTGACATTTTCAATTTCAATGTTTCACTTCAATTTTATTTATTTATTTATTTTATTTATATAGCGCCAAATCAGTTATCAACAACAGTTATCTCACAGCTCTTTTCATAAAAGATCAGGTCTAGACCGTACTCTGTGATATTTACAGAAACCCAAGAAGCTCCCACCAAGAGCAGCACTAGGCGACACAGGCAAGGAAAAACTTCCTTTTAAGAGGCAGAAACCTCGAGCAGAACCATGTCTCAGGGTGGGCGGCCATCTGCCTTGACCGGTTGGGGAGAGAGAGAGAGAGAGAGAGAGAGAGAGAGAGAGAGAGAGAGGGAGGGGAGGGAGGCGGCCTACACAGTATACACACAGAGGTACAGACAGTAAAGGTAATGTTGCTATAGACTGAATGAATAATGGTGCAGATATTTATAGTGTTACTGATAATAATCGTAATGTTAATGTTTATAATAACAATAATAACAATAGGACTAGTGACAATAATGTAACACAGGGTGTTGAACAGGAACACGGGGGCAGCAGGTGGCAGCAGGTTTAAATTCTATTCTGGATTTTACAGGAAGCCAATGCAGAGAAGCTAAGACAGGAGAAATATGATCTCTTTTCCTGGTTCCTGTCAGAACACGTGCTGCAGCATTCTGGATCAGCTGAAGAGTCTTAATGGACTTTTTCCAGGAGCCTGATAATAAGGAATTGCAGTAATCCAGCCTAGAAGTAACAAATGCATGGACTAGTTTTTCTGCATCATTTTTAGACAGGATGTTCCTGATTTTTGCAATATTACATGGTGAAAAAAGGCGGTCCTTGAAATTTGCTTAATGTGAGACTTAAACGACATGTCCTGGTCAAAGATTCCTCACAGTGGTGCTGGAGGCCAGGGCGATGCCATCAAGGGAAAAGGAGGTGCCTAAAGCATAAAGTTCATGCTCTTCTTGAAAACTACACATGTAACAAAATGATGGACGACTGTCACTTCACTGTGGTAAAGATGCAAATACTTTTTAGTTTAAAGCAACACTATGTAACTTTTGCTCTCAGGGTCCCTCTACAGTTGGGAAACAGTATTGTCTGTTACTACTGTCGTAAAATCTGTCATGAGGTGCGTTTGACTTCATTCAGCGCTGACTTAACATGCATGCTGAAATTGTGTTCGACTTTCGCCGGCGCAGCAAAATGTCACCATGTCACATGACATTGAAACCTCGGAAGAGCAAGACGGCTGCAGGCGCCTAGTCCGGCGGCCACAATTGCTTTTCTCCGGCTGCTCAAAGTTGGAACCACACTTTTGCTTGATTTTTCTTTGCAAATTCCGCGAGATCAGTCATTGATCTCAGCTCACAGAAAGCTCACGCGGGTAGAATGTGTCCAACTTGACTGTGGCGTTTTTATTCCCCGCCCCTGCAGTCACCTGAAGCTCACATTAGACTATGAAGTCAGCGAACGTAAGCCGCTGTCGCAGTCATCTCGAACGCACCTATGGTTACACCAGGGGATTCACGCACATTTGACAAGCGATACTTGAGTTTTTGCGAGTTCTCACGTCTTTAGCAGGCTTCCAGCGTTGTGTTCGAAATGTCTTCCCAACAACACCATTAACTATACATACAACAACTCAAAATCTATGAACACTGATAATATTACTAATCTTCCTCCTTTCATACTTTCTACATGTTTACTAGACTAAACCTTTCTGCTCCAAAAATTGCGATTTGCATGTCATCGATTGCAATGCTCAAATCAGAAAGAGAATGATTGCAAGAGATAGTATGCAAGCAATCAACGTTACTTACTAGTCCAACAGCATACCCACACAGGTGTGCAGGATCTTTGATCTACCCAACAAGTTATAAAAACATGGATGGAATATATTGTTTCTATTGGATAAAAAAATAACGAAAATCCATTGCATACAGAGAATATGTTCCCAATACTCAGTATACATGCAGCTCTAAATCAGTTTGCATTGATGCCTGTGGAGTTTGGAGACTGTATTAAGAGATCTCAGAGGTCAAATACAAAAGCTGACGAGTCACCACATGAACAGGAAGTGATTTTTTGTTCTCACAACAGCAGCGAATGCTGTTCGTTTGTCTCTGAAAGTATTAATGGACTTTTTGAGGAACTATCTAAGAATCAAACCTCAATTTTTCACACTGTCCTGTGAGTGGTAACTGTGCAATGTTTAAAAAGGGTAAATAGTGTATTTTTGTTATATTTTGTAATATTACAAAATATTTGTAAAGTTGCCGTCCAGGTTGTGCCTAACAAAGACTAAAAAATACTGACAAGTGATTTGACGTTTCTGGAGTTTTTTTTCAGACATTCAGTGTGAATGAGAGTTTTTTAAAATATGGTTAACCTTCAGGCCTAGTCCCCATGTAAGAAATACATGTTCATAAAAAAGTAATCACATCCATAAACACTAAACCAGACCATACAATTGCATTTATTAGTCTAACGATCTCATACAAAGTACTGTAGCTCAGACACAAACAGCTTGTCAGATGTTACAGGCAGTTGTTACCTGTCTGGGCAGCTGACTACTGATCACCTCAGCACTTTCTGAAGGAGGATAATTATTTCTGTTTGTGCTAATAAAACTATTGGCAATTCAGGAGTCTTTGTTTGAGATTAAGAACACTAACTGCTTAAATGAAATTTAATCTGTGGTTTTGCTATAATAAATCCTGTTAAGGGAGACTGAAGGAATCAGATGGTACTCAGCAGACTTTTATCTGCCACATGAAGATAATCCAATAAAGAACAATACTTATTCAGAACAAGCAGGCATCAGTCTGTGTAAAAATACACAGAGGGCTAATATGAGGTAGTCTGGGTTAGACAAATAAGATGAGAAGCCTGTGAAGTTTAAGTCTTCTTTATTGGGAAACTCCTTCTTATGTTCCTCGTCTAACTCAGACATCTTAAGCCTCATATTAATTTCATATAAACTCCTGAACACATTTTTGTACAGAGGACGGCATATCGTCCCCCATCTTTATCAGTGGGAGTTTTTTAGCAAAGGACATATTAACGTCCAGTTTGGAGAAGAGGAAGGATAACAGCAGATCCAGACGTTTGTCTTGCAGTTAAACTTTAACATTTGTGCAGAACATTTAGGTCTATGTGAGATGATATATATGGTCGCACACCAACTCTCAGTCATCACTACACACTTTCAAGCAACAAGGAGACAAACTGGATAAACAACAAACTGCCTTCCTTTGAGCTCTGTCATTAACATCATCTGTGAAGATTGTTTAACCCCAATTTAGAAAATTTAAAGCCACGACCCCAAAAAACTATTGTTTTCAAAGTTAATTCATGCCCCAAAATGGTCGAGTGCCTTTCATTTTAGATGCAAAAACAACAAAAAGATGCGCTACATGTTCTGTTTAATCAGATCGAAATACAAACTCCATGTCAAAGGCTTAAAATGCAAATGAAATGAAAAATACAGTTTATATCCATTTACATTTAAAAAGAGCGTTACCAAGCAGTCTCTCATCAGGCCAAACAAGGAGTACGAGAAAGAAAAAGGTCTTATCTTGTGTCTTACTCACTATTTTACATGCAAGATGAAGCAAACAGTTAATACATGCAGCAATATAGACAGCAAATAATGAGTGGAGATGAACATGCAATAAAAATAAAAGTTCAGAAAATTAGCAATGAATACTGACAATAGATGTGATAGACTTATTCTTATAACATCAACCTGCCAGAGACTCCAGATGAAACTTAGTCTGCATGGCTAAATCTGGCTCATTTACATTTGGGCAAAGTCCTTATGTTCACTAATGTCCACTGTCCCTTTTAAATAAAAAAAAATAAACAAACATTATGACCAAATGTGATCATATAATAATCAAAATAGTAAAGTCCTGAAACCTGATATGGTACACTGAGCTAAAGTAATGCAGTTTAACACAACAGTCCTGTAATAAATTGTACCTTCATGAAGGAGTTTTGTTTAAAACACCAGAGGTGTCCAATATGTAATCTACCTGTCCTTCATTACTAGAATTGATGTATAAATTATTATTGTTGCCTTGATTCTGCATTCTTGGCAAAGTCTGTCCTGAGGAATGTGGAAACATTAAATGGCCCCTTCTGAGAGAAGGTACATAGAAAGTCCATGCATAAATACAGACCACAGATCCATGTTGTCATCACACTCACTGTCCTTTATTAACTCTGCTGTACAGGGCAGATACATCCTGCTCAGCTGCTTGAGGTCTTGTTCTGTGAAGGAATCAATAATTAAAAGAAGAACACTTAACAAGAAACCTAAAAACATGTTTAAAAGACATTTGCATAACATTTAACAAAAACATGTGAGATTAAAAACTTTCAAACTTAATGTGTATTTTATTTAAATTAAACAGTAACAAAGATTGTCCTGTGTGAAGAGCTGCTCACCCTGCGGCACTGTTGAAGTTGGGGGTTGCGTAAACAACCTCCTCGTTTCTGAGGGGCTGAGCTGGGCTCAAGTTGGAGTAGAGAGCCTCTTCCTGATTCCTAACAGATCGTGGGCTTGCATAGTGAAGTTCATCTGTTTGCTGCCCACAGAGATAGTCATTATTACATTTTCCATGTACTGCTTACAAGACAAACAGAACTCAAATGTTCAGACTAATTGGCTAAACCAAAGAACTGTGATCCTGAGGCTTGATATCAGTCTGTAGCTGTGTTTCCATCAATGTTAGTTATGCGCATTTTGAAGTATCACATTAGAAAAGGTTGATGAAAACAGCAAAATAAAAAAAAATCTTTAATCTCGCAAAAAACTTTTTACGCTTTACGTTTTTGCCTTTGTCGAAAAACTCTTAATACATTAAATGGAAGATGGAGACACTTTTGCTGAATAAGTTCTGATGTAGCGAACTTGTAACTCACGTCTGATCAGCTGTTTTCGCTGTTGGCGTCTTACCAATATTCCCATAACGTGGGGAGACATGGCCGGTAGAAACTTGCCCGCCTGAGACACAATTCTGAGGACCTCTCTCCATTTTTCCAAGATCAATGGCCATTACTTCCATGCGACTGGTGTATTTGCTCCAAAACAGCTGATGAAAACGCACCTTTTTGCATTTTGTAACATTTCAAAAGTCTGCTTTAAATTTGCATGACAATTAGATGGAAACATGTCTTCTTTTTGTGTTGCAATACCTACTGCTCCTAGCATGATGATAATAGTATTCACATTTTACTTAATGCCCTATTAACAAGATAGTGTACTGGTGAACCACGGGCAAGAAGTATGGCTGGATGAAGACTGCTTAATTCACTGTGGGAATTTAACAGTCTTATGTTTTATATAGGGCTGAGATGATATTACAGGAGGAATAATTACAGTTTAAATGTTCATATGGACACCTGGGAAACAGACAGACTTGGACAATGTGGAACCTGTTCTTTAATCTTTCAGGTAAACCTGGTGTGAGTCAGATTTTTTCTCCTGTCTAAAAGCTATTAAAATAAGCTGTTCGTTTATAAAATGTTACTTAAGATTAAAATGTTAAACTTATCTTAAGTTTGGCCATGAGGTTGTCATGATCCTGTCTGTGTGTCCTGTTGGGGAGTCTGGGTTTCTTGTCTTTAGTCTTGGTTCTTGTGTACCTTATTTTGGTCTCTTGGGTTTTGGGGTTCTGTCTTGTCTAGTGTTTAGTAACCTGTGTCTTGTCTGTTTCCCCAGTAATCCCTCTTCTTCCTCTTCTTCTTTATGGAATTTTATTGGCAGTTGGCACGCAATGAAATGGTGCATTACCGCCACCAACTTGTATGGAGTGTGGATCTGAATGACTGCTACTTATTTATACTGAACAAAACAAATCAAAACAAAAGATCTCTAAGATTTTGGATAATTTCCCTCCGTTTTCTGTCATACTTCTTACAGTGTACCATAACATGTTCGATTGTCTCCTGTTGCTCGCAGTATTTCCACCTGCTGGTGTTATGTTTACCTATTTTGAATAAAGTACTGTTTAATCCTGTGTGCCCAAATCTAAGTCTTGATATTATTGTTTCTTCTCTTCTGTTCCTTCCTGCACATCTCATTTCTCCCACTCTCCTCTGAATCATGTAAAACCACCGTCCTTTCCTCTCTTCTTCCCGCTGCTTTTGCCACCTTTCCTTCAGCTTCTGTTTAATAATGCTCTTTATCTCCATCTTACTGATGTTAACTGACACATCAATGTCTTCTCTTGTTGTGGCCTCCTTTGCAGCCTTATCTGCCATTCCATTTCCTTTGATTCTGCTGGCACCCACAAAAATATGACTGTAGTGCCCATCATCTGAATTCTATATAATGTTTGCTGGATTTCTATCAAATGTCTGCTCTGCTGTCTGAGTGACTTCTCTGTAAACTGATTAGTGATGAAGTTGAATCTGAACAAATAATCACTCTCAGTGGTCTTATTTCCTCTACCCATTGCACTGCAAACAGAATTGCTAGCATTTCTCCTGTGTATACTGATACATTATCACTGGTCCTCTTTCCTATTGTAATATGAAACTCTGGAACAATGAAAGCTACTCCTATCTTGTTAACTAAACTATTTGATGCATCTGTGTAGATCTGGATGTAACTGTGGTAACTATTAATATATGCCTGTATTGTATGTGAATTCAAAATAAACCCCCTGTCCTTGTTTTTCTTTTCTAATAGTGTAAGATCTACTTTCTCTTCAGGTAGGACCCAAGGTGGTACTGCTGGCAGTGGTACTGTTGGACTGAACTTTAATTCAGTTAATTCTAACTCTGTTGCTTTTTGTTTAACTGTCCACACAAAGCTTTTTCTCTTCCTTCTCTCCATTTCCCAACAAGATTTTAAAGTGCGTTGTGCTGGGTGATCTTCACTGTGACCCTGCAAATTAGCCCAGTAGTTCAGAGATAACTGTATTCTTCTCAACTCAAGTGGCATTTCTCCCATTTCCACCTGTAGTGCTGCCATTGGAGTTGTTTTAAATGCACCTATGCATAATCTCAAAGCCTGAAACTGGATGTTGTCTAACTTTTTTAGAGATGTGCTTGATGCAGATCCATACACCACACAACCGTAATCCAGTACTGATCTAATTAATCCACAGTAAATTGCCTTCAGTGCTGTTCTGTCAGCCCCCCAATCACTTCCCACCAAACACCTCATAACATTTAACACCATCCTACATTTGTCCAGTACTTTCTGGATATGTACACCCCATGTTATTCCCTCATCAAACCATAACCCCAAAAACTTAAAGTGTTTTACTCTTTCTAATTCTTGATGATACAACTTTAGTTCTATCTATTCTTTTCTTTGTAAAGAAACATTGTCCTTGTCTTATCTACTGAGAATTTAAAACCCCATTTATATGACCACTCCTCTATTTCTGTAATAGCGTCCTGTAGCTTTTTTACAATAAATTTCAGATTTCTTCTGTTCCTCCGTTTTGCATGTTATCAACAGGCTTCCGTCTCTCAAAATCGTTGCCATTTCCACATCTCCTAGCTTCTTTTCTGATACTGCTTTCAGACTTAAACTCACATGCTCGTCTTCTTTTATAAATTTGAGGATGATTTTAAATTCCTCTCTCACAGCCCTTTTCCGCACAAACCCACTGCCTTCATCGGAACTGTTCTTGTGTTTGTCGGGTCATTGTGCTTCGTGCTCTGTGCCTTCTGTTCCCTTCCGTTCCCTTCCGTTTGTGGATACCCTCTGTTCTGTGCCTTCCCTGTTCTGTTGTGTTTTGGATTTTGGACTTCTGTTGAATTACTTTCTTTTGGACTCTGTTAATCAGCCACTCACTTGTAAGTGTGCTCGCTTTTTGTTTGTTAAATAAAATTTTGACTTACACAAGTCAGCTTTTGTGTGTCCTGCATTTGGGTCCTACTACCTGTCTCCACACCACAAACTGTGACAGAGGATGTGAGATGTAAAAAGAGAAGGATGCCATAAGGGGGTGTGATAGATAGAGGAGCATGTGGTTCATTTGGTGAGGAAAGTAGTCAAAGAAGGACTTGATGCACCAATGAGATTTGAGAGTTTTCAGCTGACTGCTGACTCTGCAGTCTGAACAGCGTGTTTTTGTTTGTACCTCTGCTCTGTTGTGTGGCGTCTCATCAGCCTCAGGTTGTTGTTGCAAAGACCTCTTTCTTCTAACAGGAGAATAAATAAAAGAAGCAAATTATTAACTAAACACACGACACATTTCTTTAAACAAACACTAATACAATGCTAAAACGCCCATACGTGCATTAAGAGTTATTGGTTGCTCTTGTCCAAACTGGCCACAAATAAATCCCTCTCTAAAGTAGTTTTAATGTAAGTGATGGGGGACAAAATCCAAAATCCTCTTTCTGTGCAAAAAGCTGAAGCTAATAAACTTAGGTTAGACAAATCAAGTGTGTATTTTCCCCAATTGGTCTTTTAGAATGAAAACTGGATTTTCTCCTGCATCATTTACATTGAAACTGCTTTAAGAGGGGATCTCTTGAAGGCCAATGTTAACATGAGGAACCATTACAGCTAACTTTCAATGTACAGATAACCATGTGACTACAGCTTTGAGACTGACTTGTCCTTTAAGATCCATAATTAATCGAATCACAGAGAAACTGATCTGCTCACCTAATCCATATGAAGACAGAGAAAAGAAGTATGAGGACCAGAACAACAGCACTGATTGATAGAGCAACTGGAAATTTCAATGAACCTGGAAAACAACAATCAAACAAAAACACTGGAAAAGTTACAGGAGTGACGATAACTGGACACAAATAATAGTTTAAGTTGTTATTTTGGGAAGTTTAAAAATAATCCTAACTGAGCTGAGCTTCTGCAACCAAAGGTCAGCTCAAAGATGTGTGAGGAATGCTTTAACTGTAGTATAATCTTAGCATCACTGCTGCAGGTCAGAGCCACTGAACTGCCCTCCACTATCTCAGCAGAGGGACTCACTGACACAGCTTTGGAGCATCTGGGAGTGAATGTGTATAGAAATAAAACAGGTTTTAGGCAAACAAGGTTGTTGTTTTGAGTGCCGCCTACTGGGAGGGGCACCAAAGAGAAACATTGATAACACATAAACAATATATGTCATAATTTATTAGGTTCCTTATCTACTAATTCTCCACTTGATAATCCCTGGCATGGTAGGGGAGAAACTGTGTAGTGACCAACTATAAAATTTAATGAAAATACAATATTAACATGTTTTACTACATCAGGATGGACAAGAGAGGCATTTGCATGGTAAATTTATCCTCCATTAAAGCTGTAAGCTTTGTAACAAGGAAAATATCAATGGATAAACTAGAACAGAAAGCATGTCCATATTTCTCATGACACATCTCTAAACCAAAAATACAGCATGTCATAAAAAGCATCAACAAATGAGAACACAATATATTTTCACAAAACTTTATCGTTAAATAAACCAGAGGTTCAGATTGTCAAGTTTTTCTAAATATAATACTTTGATTGCCATATTATGCATGTTGAGAGAGTCATTGGTCCCTGCAGTCACTCCTCCTCTCCACACAGTCTCAGGCTAACTTAGTGGGTATCTTTGTCCTGGCAGCTGTGTGTAGGTTTACTGCCAATGTTGTGTCTCAGGAAGAAACCTACAGTGCATCCGGAAAGTCTTCACAGCGCTTCACTTTTTCCCCATTTTGTTATATTATTACCTTTTTCCAAAATGGATGAAAGTCAACAGTTTGCTACAAATTATACAAACAATACCCCTTAATGACAACATGTTTTTTTAAATCTTTGCAAAGTTATTTAAAATGAAAAACAAAAAATCAAATCCACAGTTTGTGGAAATACTGGATTTTCCCCCTGGGCAATCATTTTACCTTTCTCAGAGAAAAGTGCTCATCTGTGGAATTACAAAAAACAACCCATAACCCAACAAGTAACCAAGAATATTCTGATTTTACTGCTAATGTTTGAGCATGGAAAGCTTAGTGACCAAATGAGTAACGTCAGCACACCAATGGGACTAAAACCTTCTGCTGCAGCTCAGCAAAGAATCACTGTCTGGACAAACACCAAAAGAGAATGTTGTACTAACACAACTGTGATTTTGGAAGTTACAGTTGATTCTTGAAACTCAGACTGCTGAAACCTCAAATTAGCGTCAGCTGAACATTGGATTACATTTTGCCCAAAACACTATTTTAAAGTACAAATGGGATGTGACTATATTATTTAGTTAGAACCTGAAATGATCCTTTAAACCCCTTGTGATGCTACTTTAGTTTCTACCAACCTAAGATCCACTATCTATAATTACAAACATTTTATGACTTGCTAATGTTTTGTACTTACACTGGACATCTATGGATACAGATGTGGAGTTGCTCTGGCCTAACCCATTCTCAGCCTTGCAGTGGTAGATCCCGCTGTCCTTAGAGCTGATAGAGGTGAAATGATAAACGCCTCCTGGTCCCTGAATCAGTGTTTGGTTCTCCTTGTACCAGGTATAATTAGCTGCTGGGTTAGCATCACTGCTGCAGGTCAGAGTCACTGAACTGCCCTCCACTATCTCAGCAGAGGGACTCACTGACACAGAGGGAAGCTTTGGAGCATCTGGAGGACAAAAGAGAGACAACTTATCAATATTTGTTCACAGGTCTGTTTTAGGTATGGGGTGCCACGAGCTAAAAGGAGCAATAATGCAATTATTCAGTGATTATTTTGATGTTCCAGTTGTTACTTTGTTATCCGCGCCTGGCTTAGAAATCCTGCTTCATTAGTAAGACTGTCGTTGCCTCTACAAAGCTAGGTAGCAGGCTACAACAGACACTAACAGACTTGTACATGAAACTTGGCCACAGGTGTTCTCTTCATGATCCTTTTCTATGAAGAAACTTAGGGGCCTCTTACATGAATAAAAAAATAAAAACTGACCCAAAAACTTCTCACATTGTGAGCAAAACATTATTTCTTTAGTTTGTTGCTGGAACCTCACATTTTGGCAAGTACCATTACAATTCACATGGTTATACTTAAGGGAAGCTGTGTGTAACATCCATGTGGTTGGTACTGCAGTCTCTATTTATTACTCACTGTTACTTACACTGTACGTTTAGAGCTAAACTCCATGTGCGCGCGTGGGTGCAGGAGAACTTACTGTACACACATGTCGCGGTATGTTTAAAAACGATATATAATATTTGTTGTGAGGTTCATCAATGGTGATAAATGATTCAATCGTCCTATGAGGTGCGGACAGCTCGACACATCACCGGTGAAGCTGGGGCTCCGTCTCTTCAGCTGCCATTACACACATACACATTACGCCCACACAGGCGCACTGACGCCCCCTACATTAAGGTTTAGGGTTAAAATTTTGAATTTATTCATGCACCTTAAAAACATTTATTAAAAGCTTCTTTCTTTTCAGATGTTTATTTATAGCATTATATGTTTAAATGTATATTGTAATAGGCAGCATGTTAACTTAATGGGAGAAAACTGGTAGTTCTATTTAAAGTAGAAGCCCCACTTATCGTCCCATATCAGGCTCCTCCCACTGAAGCATGAGTCTTCGACTATTCAGGGTCAGCCCTAGTCCATTGCTCTGAATATGTGTAATTAGGCATCTGACAGACAGCCAATCATTACACAGAGATCTGAAACCTAAATTCAACTCAAAAGAGGATGAGAAGTACTGATGAGTAGATGTTTCTGAGACTTGTTCCAACTCCACCTGCTGTTTATGTGTTCCTTCTGCCAATAATGGGTTTAGCCTCTCCTCCATTGACAGCACTGCGCCATGATTGCACTACTCCCACCAAAGATTAAGTGAAATCCTTTTTGTGCAAAAACTGAGCGGTTTGTATTTTGAAATAACCTGTTTCACTCACATATCACATTAATGATGTATGTAGATGATGTCCTCCTCCCCAGCTCGTTCTCAGTTGCACAGTAATACTCTCCAGAGTCAGAGGACTGGATGGAGCTGAAGACAAGCTGTGGTTCTTTACTGATCAGTGTTTGGTTCTCCTTGTACCAGGTATAATTAGCTGCTGGGTTAGCATCACTGCTGCAGGTCAGAGTCACTGAACTGTCCTCCACTATCTCAGCAGAGGGACTCACTGACACACAGGGAAGCTTTGGAGCATCTGGAGAAGAGATGAACATGAATTACTCAAATATATGTTTGTTGATGTAGATTTGTATGTAGATGGACAGAGAAGGGAAGTCACATCTGGCTAAAACTAATAATAACTAATAATAATCAAGTGTTTGGCTGGAACCCTTAGTACATCTCCATCCCAGAACAGAGCCAAACCGCCAAATGTAACTACAATGCAGCAACATCAGTGGTTGGTGAAAGTTGTCCTGACTGAACTTTGTTTTTTGTCCTCTCACACGTAGTTAGGTAGGTTTTAGGTAACGTTGGGAGGGGAATAACAGTAAGCTCATCAGACGTTTACTAAAAATAAACATTGTTCACAAGTCCCACACCTCGAGTCCGAGTCAAGTCTGAAGTCTTTTGAGGACGAGTCTGAAGTCACTGTGTGTGAAATTAAAGTGCGACTCAGGTCCCCGTCTCTGCTCAGTGACCCTGCAATTGACAAAGGGTGATATCAAAAGTTCTGGTTACCAAAAGAATATAGAGTATGTGAGCACTGTACGACAAGTGAGGTGGAGACAGAGACACATTGTTTCCTGAAATGTGATAATATTGGAGCATAAAAGAGCAATGTTTTGAGAAATTCAATCTATTAATCCCAGATTTCAAGGAAATTCAGGATAACAATAAATTAAAAATAATCCTAGAAGGATATACGGCAAACCTTGGGCCTGTGTCACAAGCTGAGTGACAGCGAGTGACTCAGGCAACTGTGGCACTTACAGGAGGTAATATGTAGATTTCCGCAGCCACCAGCATTGTGGTTTTAAGATTGCAACCAGGTGTGTGCTGGCACACATACTCGGTTAAACTCATGAACGAGCATAATACGAAACACAACTGGTTTCGTACAGAGAGATCCCACAATCAACGTGGAAACACCATGATGAGGGCTGTGGCTTTTCACACAGACATGTTCAGGCCCTGTTACTTAAACGTTCCAGCTCAGCGAAGACAGCTGCATTTTGACAAAATACTCCCAGAAAACTACTGCCAGTGATGCATCCACTAGTGGGGAGTGGCGTTAAAGCAACGTTGTGTTTTGTAAAATCACTTAACAGAGCTCTTATAAAAACATGTGCAGAAAAAACAGTAGTTCAAAAGTCAGGAGTGAAAGATATGTAGTAACTAGTGGTGGGTATACAATTTTTTTTAAATCTAGATTAATCTCACTGAAATCTTGAAATTAATCTAGATTAAAATGGCTCATTTGAATTCTGCCGAAGGCATTCAGAATATGTGTGCGAACAGGTTTCAAGCCAGGTGGCGCATTAGACCAGGGGCTCATCTCCTGTTTCCAAAATGCATCACAAACTGCTTGAGAAAGCTGTTCTACTATGATAATTGGTGATGAAAATAAATCATGTTCAGTAAGATGTACTTGTGTGTAGCGTGTGATGTGCTTTGCGTTTAGGTGGTAGGCTACTTGAGACTGGAAGAACTCCTACAGTAAACTAATTCCGCATTGCACAAGGTGCAAACAACCTTAGTCTTGTCGAATTTGCCATTGGGAAGCTTCTTTAAAGTAAATTTTCCCAGAAGCAAACCCGGCGGCTTCAGAAATGTTCGTACACAAAGTGCTGTCCAACAGCTGTCTGTGGACGTGTTGCTACAGTTAGTGTGAGTAAATACCGCACAATGCGTAATCAACCGGCGTATCAATAACTAACCTGGCTAGTTGTAAACAAACAGCTGGCCGAGAGAGGTTGTAACTGGAACGCCGTCAACTCGGGTGTGACGTCATTCCCAGCTCCGACCTCCGAGGTAAATGGAAAGCAGCAACAGCTGCATCCATGTTAGCACGTCACGTTTGATGTGGTAATTTCACGGTAGGCAGACACACAGGTTCGAAGACTTGCTCTTGACCCCTACAGTGCAATTCGGTATACATCTGCGCTAAAGTATCAAGGTGAAAGTCATCATAGCTTGCGTAGTATAGACCCAGCTCCCAACCCGACTTTGATAATAGATTAACCGCGATATTTTTTTTATCGCCCGATAAGAGTCTCACGTTAACGCAGCACGTTAATGCCGATAACGGCCCACCACTAATAGTAAAGTAATGAGTAACGTAACTAGTTACTTTTATCAGCCGATAATAAGTAATGTATTACCTTTTAAGGAGTAATAGGTAACTAGTACAAATACAATATCACCTGGAAACCTGTATTTGTAAAAAAATATAATAACTGAACTGTCAAATTCAACGAATGATAATTGGCACACTGAGATTAACAGCTAACAGACATGGTTTTCAACACAAATGTTACCTGTGACAGACAAAGTGACTCCAGGTGAACCAGTAAAACTTCCACCTGGTTGGTTTGTTATGAACCTGAACTTGTACTCAGCTGAGTCGCTCTCTCTCAGGTCTGTGATTCTCAGAGTGCAGATGTTGTTAGAACAACTGTACAGCAAACGACCTGTGTACTCTGAGTCTGTTCTCAGATCCACAGGTTCTTTATCCTGCAGTTTAGTAAACCATAATGTTTCCTCAACTGTAGTATCACGGCCATTTATTCTGGATGGGTATGTGTAGGTGCAGCTTATTTCCACTGTTGATCCTTTTAAGGCACAGATCTGAGTAGAGGTGTAATTCACTCCCCAGCCATTCTGACCCTGTATCACTGTAACACAGAGCACATCAGAAACTACAATCAGACTCAACAACATCAGGAGACAGACTTGAATGTGTGTAGATGGCTGTAGAAAGGTAACACTGACCAGCTGCAAAAAGCCCAGAATCTAATTTAATGCAGTCACTGTCACAAAGAGTTCTTTATGATTCACCTTTTAAAGCTTGAGACAATTTAGACTTAAAACTGGCTCAACAGACCTTTTTCACAGCAGACATTTTGGCTTGTCTGTCACAATCCTGGTCTCTTTATGTCTGTTTGTTATTTTTCTTCGTCTGTTTTGACTTCTGATTCTTGTTTCAATACGTTTATGGTGTTCAGTTTTCCTGTCTTGTGTTGGGGGGTTTGTTCCATGTCTTGTTTCCTTTGTTCAGCCTTGTTTATGTTTATTTGCATCTTCAGCTTAGTTCAGTTTTTGGTTCCGTCTCATTCTGTGTTCTTATTTTATTTCTTCTGTCGTCAGGCTTCTGTGTCAGTTCTTTGTCTTGGTCCTCATATATGTTTACTAGTTTTCCAGTTTTGAGTCACATGTATTTTGTGTTTTGTTTTACTCCTCCTGGTCCACTGTCGTTCTGGTTTTTGTCCACTTGTCGGTCTTGTCCATGTCCTCATCTGTTTCTGTGTTTGAGAGTTGTACGTTCAGTGTTGGCATCAAGTTACATTTTTGTCAGAGCGCTTTCTGTTCAGTCTATTTCCTGTTTTGCTTTAAAGTTGTCTGCATGGCCCAATCCCAATGTCCCCCCTCACAGACTCACAGACTTTGAGGCGCGTTTCTCGAGTCGAGTCATGTGACTCGAGTCCACCACCTCTGTTACAAAGACTGTTAACAGAAGTATAAAGTAGTTTTGTTAATGTGTTAGGAAACAGTTGCCTGTTTACACACTGAGCTATTTACTTACTACTGAATGGCTGATTGTTTCTATCTCCTAAATTACTGTGTCTACTACTGTATGTATTTTGTTGCAACATGTCAGTCTTATAGGACTTCAGTCTGTGTTGTTACTATAGATTTATTCTACCTGACTAAGAATTATGTCTCAGGTAAATACTGTATCAGTGAAGAAGTGTGCCCACTCTCTGCACCTGAGAATTTCCTGTAAAACAGTTTTTTGTACAAGAATCATTAAAGTAAAAGTTCTCGCTAAAGAAACATCTCTTTGCACTCTCATGATAGTCTTCCCCATTTTCAGGGGTGTAACATTAAGGGGGGTGTCAGGGTTCTGAAAAATAATTTGTGTATCCCCCTCGTGATCAACAACTATAGAACAACTACATATTTGACTGCAGTAACAGAGCAAGCAGTGCTACAGTAGAGCTCAGAGAGAAATGCATGCTGCTAATGCAGAAACAGGAAGTGAGGTCACTCACACACACAAATATACTGTGTAATCTAACAACACAACAAATGGGCCTTCAGGTCTGTAAGTCTGTAGAACAATGACTGTAAAACAGGCCCCAAGGAGCCTTTCACACCTATAGTGACTAAACCTAAAAGCAGAGCTGCGCTTGTAATCTTGCAGGTCGCCCTGTGAACTCTTGACTCTTAAAACCAAACCAAAGGTTTGTATTTGCTGAAGCTTTCAGGGGATCCCAGGAAGTACAGCCATTTTGTCAACAGTGGTATAAAACCGAACACCTCCGAACCCTCGTGGCCTTTCTCAGTCTGTCACAGGACTGTAAGGAGGTAAACCAAACCCTGTCTTTCCACAGCTGCAGGAGCAGTGAGACAACTTCCTCAACGCTCAGCTTTCTTTATCCTGTGTACAGACTTCACTGGCTGGACAAGCAACTCTGTTTTCTCCTTTTTTCTACCTCTATTATTTTTTCTTTGTGTTTCTTTGTGATTTCCTAAAAGGACTGACCCAGTCAGAGTGTTTTCAACAGTAAATATAGCTGCAAGCGGCGACTCGTACCTTTTTTTTCACTATCGACATAAAAAACACATGTGGTTCAATATTAATATTGATATTCAATATCAATATTGTTACGAAACACATTCTGCAAGTTTTCTAACGATTGGAAAAGCATTTTCTGATCTATGGCCTGATTTGTTTCATTCCACATCTAATCCTTATGCATTTATAGCGCCTCCTAGTGCTCGATTTGAATGAGTCTTTCGGGGTATGTGTGAGGTGCTTATGTAGACATATCCTGCAGGTTTTGTGTTGATTGGACAAACAATCTGTATTTTGTAGCCTGATTTGCGTTTTATCCCCTGCAGTTTGTTTGCATTTTTAGTGCCCCCGGTGTTTGATTTGAATGAAACTTTCAGGGCATGTTTCATTTACTTATGAGAACATATTCTGAGAGATTTGTGATGATTGGAGAGTGAATATGATATGGGAATTATAGTTTAATTTATGTAATGCTAAGCACCTTTTATGCGCTTGTAGCACCCCCTAGGGACGTATGTCCATCAACCTGTACAGCCGCATCTGTGTAAGAAATTTCAAGTCAATCAGACTTACGGCGTGAGGGGCGCGGCCTTTCAATGTTTGCATTTTTAAGCCTTATTTATAGAGCCACCATGAGGCCGATTGGGTTCATATTTCTATGGAAGCTGATTCACACCATTTCCAGTTATGCCCCCAGGTTTTATGTTTCTACCTCATTTCAGCTCACAGGAGTTTAAGCTGGCGTGGCGGACAACAAATAAAAATAACTAAAACACAAAAACAATAGAGTTTTCTCTGTGCCTTTCCCTCCTCCTCCTGCTTACTAACCCTGCATGCACACACCACGTGATCTCTGAAGCTAACCAGACCTGTGACCCACAGCAGGCTGGCATCAGAGCTCTCCAGTTTTTTTCTGGTTCAGGAGAGAGTCAGTTTCTACCATCTCAATTTTGAAATCACATGGTTTGGACCGCCATCTTGATTTCTCAGAATAGCCATCTTGATCAGCTGGCCTCAAACCCGATTCTGAACCTGAAGCCAGATTCTGCCCCCTCTCTTAGTCTCTCACCTCCTTTGTCTCTCTCACACACGCGCGCCACACACACACACACACACACACACACACACACACACACCTATATATAAGTCCTATTATAATTTTAAGAAGTCGTTGCCTGTGATTATTTGTGTATCATGTTGTAGTAAGAGTTGGTTGCCACGGCCAGTGTACGGACTCACCCTTCTCTGTTTGCCCTCTGTAGGTGGACAAACCTTCTTTTAGACTGATCATACTTGGCTCATATTTAGTTACTGGTCCCTGATTCCAGGGTGGTGCCCCGTATTTATTAATTATAATTAATAATTTTAATATTCAGCTAATAACCAAACCTGACCATATGTTGAAAACCCCAACAAAAGTGGAAGTTGAAATTATAGCAATGTTCAGGAATGAGGTAAACTGTGTCAAATAATTTTTTTAAAGCATTTGACTGATGGCTTTTAAAAGTCGACACAACCACACAACTCAATTTTGTGAACTTCAGTTTATAAAGTTCATATTATTAAATTATAAAGGATATGCACCTGGTGTAAAAAACAGCTCTCTGTTGGTCGTACAGACTTCGGTTTAAAAAAAGATAAGTGAATGTCTGGTGTTGCAGAGATTTCACCACAGTTCAGATCACACATCAGATGTGCTAAATGTCTCACAGTATAAATGTAGATGTACAGTACCTTGTACAGAGAGAAGGAAGACAGCAAATCCACTCGCTGCTGCTGTTAAACTCATAGCTGCTCCTCACATCTGTTAAATCAGCAGGTAGATCACAGACATGAGACGTCCTGTATGTCAGTTAGTCACAATAAATATTTCTACTGAAAAAGGGAGGATGTGGTCTTTGACCAGTTTATCTTGCTGTGGTTGCTCTGGCTTCCTTCCTCTTTACATTGTTAGGACTCATGTACAGATGAATATCTGTAAAACTCCAACATGAAATGAAAAAAAAAATATTAATGTTCTTACAATGCTGTTCTTTTGCATAATGCAGAAACAGTGATGTCTTATGAGTGAGTCCTGGTTGTGTTTGTCTCGTGCAGGAGAAGGACAAACATTGACACGTCAGCATCACACATTTCCACTGATGGACAGTTGTAGTAACTTGCAAAGAAACACAGTGTGCAAACATGCAGGATTTAAAATAATCAAAAGATTCTGCCACAGATCCAACATATTCCTACTGACTGTTGTTTGTGCAACAAATGTCCACTGGTGAACCTTTGGAGGCACAGATGCCTCTGTTAGTGTGCAGAGTTAGACTTTATACACCTGACAGAAAAACAGCTACATCTTTGACTGCAGTAACACAGAGCAGGCAGAGCTACTACAGAGCTCAATGACTAGTGCATGTCGCTAAAACAGAAATGGGAAGTGAGGTCATTCTCACTGACTCACACAAACAAATATGTAATCTGTAATCATGGTACAGCACATTAACTAAAAGACTCCACTGGATGGAGTTATGTTCAACACAGACAAAGCCATGTTGTAAAAAGATAATACTCTGAATAAGAAGGATATTTGTCTTCCTTCTGACCTTTTCTTGTATCAGATGTAGAGCAATCAGGTACAACACACCTGCTGTGACACTTAAATGATCCCCAGCAGACTGTCTCTGAAGGATCCTTTAGAGACAGTCTGCTGCACATGGAGCCCTGACTCAGAGAGAAACTTCCTAGATGTTGAACATGTGGAGATCTGACATTTTCAATTTTAATTTTTCACTTCTTTAAATTTTATTTATTTTATTTATATAGCGCCAAATCACAACAACAGTTATCAACATTTCAGATGCAACAACAACAACAAAAAGATGCGCTAAATGTTCTGTTTAATCAGATTGAAATACAAACTCCATGTCAAAGGCTTAAAATGCAAATGAAAAATACAGTTTATATCCATTTACATTTTAAAAAGAGCGTTACCAAGCAGTCTCTCATCAGGCCAAACAAGGAGTGCGAGAAAGAAAAGGTCTTATCTTGTGTCTTACTCACTATTTTACATGCAAGAAGAAGCAAACAGTTAATACATGCTGCAATATAGACAGCAAATAATGAGTGCAGATGACCATGTCATATAAATACAAATTCAGAAATTTAGCAAATGAATATTGACAGTAGATGTGATAGACTTACATTATGACCAAATGTGATCATCTAATAATCAGAATCCTGATTAAAGTCCTGAAAATAATGGTACACCAAACTAAAGCAATGCAGTTTAACACAACAGAACTGTAATAAATTCCACCTTCATGAAGATTTAAATGTCTGGTTTTGTTTAAACCATCAGAGAGGTGTCTAATATTTAATCTACGTGTCCTTCATTACTAGAATTGATGTATAAATTATTATTGCTGCCTTGATTCCGCATTCTTGGCCAAGTCTGTCCTGAGGAATGTGGAAAAATTAAATGGCCCCTTCTGAGAAAAGGGACATAGAAAGTCCATGCATAAATACAGACCACAGATCCATGCTGTCATCACATTCAGCGTCTTCTACTAAGTCTGCTGTACAGGACAGATACATCCTCCTCAGCTGCTTGAGGTCTTGTTCTGTGAAGGAATCACTAATTAAAAGAAGAACACTTAACAAGAAACCTAAAAACGTGTTTAAAAGACATTTGCATAATATATAACATAAAAAATGTGGGATTAAACACCTTCAAACTTAATGTGTATTTTATTTAAATTAAACAGCAACAGAGATTCTTCTGTGTGAAGAGCTGCTCACCCTGCGGCACTGTTGAAGTTGGGGGTCGCGTAAACATCCTCCTCCTCGTTTCTGAGGGGCTGAGCTGGGCTCATGGTGGAGTAGAGAGCCTCTTCCTGGTTCCTAACAGATCGTGGGGTTGCATACTGAAGTTCATCTGTTTGCTGCCCACAGAGATAGTCATTATTACATTTTCCATGTACTGCTTACAAGACAAACAGAACTCAAATGCAACTTTGGGTAGTAAATAAGACTTCCTGCACTGCAGCATGATGTGACCAGTCAGTAAAATATCTGCAGGGTAAAAGGTGGAGTGTGTTCAGACTAATTTGTTAAACCAAAGAACTGTGATCTTGAGGCTTGCTTGATATCAGTCTGTAGCCGTGTTTCCATCAATGTTAGTTATGCGCATTTTGAAGTATCGCGTTAGAAAAGGTTGATGAAAACGGCAAAATCTTAAAAAAAAAAATCTTTAATCTCGCAAAAAAACTTTTACGCTCGTGAGGAGGTTTTTGCCTTTGTCGAAAAACTCTTAATGCACTAATTGGAAGACGGAAACCTTCTTGCTGAATAAGTTCTGATGTATCGAATGTCTGATCAGCTGTTTTCGCTGTTGGCGTCTTACCCAATATTCCCAAAACGTGTAGAGACATGGCCGGTAGCAACTTGCCTGTTTGAAACACAATTCGGAGGACCACTCTCCTTTTTTCCAAGATCAATGGCCGTTAGTTCCATACGACTGGTGTATTTGCTCCAAAACAGCTGATGGAAACGCACCTTTTTCGCATTTCTTTTTTTTTTCCGTTTCACACAGCCTGACGCAGCCTTAAAATAAATGGGTTTTATTTTTCTTATGTGAGGCTGAATATTATGAGCAGTTTGGTATTGAAATATTAAATTTTAATATGAACGTAGGGCTGTTTATTTAGGTTAGTATAGCTTTCTAAGGCCAATTATAGAGACTGTCATAGTTCTGTCCCACCTTTTGGCGATGTGGGCAAAAGGAGGTAACGGTGA
>JALXJV020000003.1:35391242-35464674 GCA_024633595.2 Lepomis macrochirus | reverse complement strand
CCTCAGCAAGAACTTTTAATCTAGCATGTGGGCGGAGATCACCTTGTAGATCGTGAATTAACACTTTTAGATCCCAAATTACACATCCATCCATCGTCAACCGCTAATCCTGCGTACAAGGTCGTGGGGGGCTGGAGCCAATCCTTGCTCACGTCGGGCAAAAGGCAGGGTACACCCTGGACAGGTCGCCAATCCATCGCAGGGCCACACATAGACAAACAACCACACTCACACCTAAGGACAATTTAGGGTCACCAATCAACCTAGGCCGCATTTTTTTGGACGGTGGGAGGAAGCCGGAGAGATCCCACCCAGATACGGGACAACTCAGAACAACATACAACCTAATATGTTTTATGTTGAACCAGCGCTATCCACTGGACCACCGTGCGGCCCCCAGGTTACACAATCAATAACAAAATAAATGATGCAATATGTATTTACCTGAACGTTCCAATGTAACCTTTATTTAAGAGTCTTTAGCTGCATTTGAGATGATTTTGGCTGACTTTTGCTGACTTATTAGTCAAACATGAGCTGCTGGCAACGACTGGGGTGGGGTATATAACACTGCTGTTTAATCGGAAACCGTCTACTTGCGTGAGTTTACTGTGAGCTTAGAACAATGGACGATCTTGCAGCTAAAGGTGGTTCTAAATTGGTGCAGCTGGAGAAAAGCAACTGCTTTCTGGAATACGAAAACAGCAGCCGTCTTGCAAGGTTTTAGTGTAATGTAAATGCTCTGTATTTGTATAGCACCTTTCTAGTCTTTTTGACCATTCAAAGTGCTTTTACACTACATCTGCATTCACCATTCGCACCTTCAGCCTAAGTGCTGAAACAGAAACTAACATTCACACACAGGAGCCGGGGAATGAACCACCGACCTTCCGATTAACGGGCAACTCGCTCTACCTCCTGAGCCACAGCCGCCCCACAGTCTCACCACATGTGGTATGGTGATGTTTTGCAGCACCAACATGACTAATGTTCTGCAAGCATCACGTTGAGTCAGCACTGCGAAGGACTGCGTAAAGTCAAATGAAATGTACCTTGTTGTTATTGTGCAAAGCAGGATAAAATCTGCGTGTGGAAACCAAGCAGTGCTTGCCCTCCCTCATTTACCACCACTGAGGTGCCCTTGAACAAAGCCCATAACCCCAGCTGCTCCAGTGGAGCTGCTTAGTGGCCAGCAGACCAGGCTGCGGTTGTACTGGGCAGCTTCCAGGTATGAATGTGAGAGGCTTCCTCTCAGTGAAGCTCCGCTGAATAAATAAAGGTTAAAAAAAGCAAAACAGGAAATGGAGCGTGAAACCAAGACATGAGCCCGATCCCAGGCCCAATCCCAATGTCCCCCCTAAACCCTAAGCCCTGAACCCTCACAGACTATACTGACGTCACTTGGAAAGTGATTGAGTTTGAGAGGCTGCAAGGGCTCAAAATGCTGTAATGAGGAACGGGATAGCACTTTGCCACTTTATCTCACTCTACAGAGTGGAGGAGAGGTAGCCTAAATGTCAATATATAATTGTCAATAATCAAGACACCATTGTTGGTCAAACAGCATCATTAAGCAAAAACTAAAATAAATAGCTGAATAAACTTAGTGTGTAATAAGGTGATTGCATTCCCTGACTTCACGTGTTCTATACAGCATCTTAAGTTAAGAAAACTTTTAACAACTCAGTGGAGGTGTTGATGCTTGTTTGTTTACCATTTTCGCCTTCACGGATTTGCCGTGATATTTCTCTCGGTAACCTCAATGTCTGTCATTCTGTGGGGTGGATATTGGGATTGGGCCCCAGTGTCGACCCTCACAGACTCGCAGACTTTGAGGCACGGTCCCGGGAAGTGTGTGAGGGCTTAGGGCCGTCCCACTGTCAAATCGTCAAGTGTGCAGAGGCTCTCTCGTGCACATTTTGAGCCCTTTTTAGACCCAGAGTCTGCATCTCTGCAGGCTCTGCCTGAGGGAATTGCCCACAGTTCATAGCGGTAGAACATGAAACACGGGGGTTACCAGGGGAAGCTCGAAAGCGAGAGAAAAAAATCAAGGCAAATCTGTGAAGAAGAAAACAGTAAATAAACAAGCATCAACACGAACATTTAAATTGTTTAAAGTTTTCTAAACTTAAGATGCTGCATAGAACACATGAAGTCGTAGGAATGCAATCACCTTATTACACACTTAGTTTATTGAACTATGTGTTTTAGTTTTTGCTGTTTTGACCAACAATAGTGCATTGATTATTGACAAATATATATTGACATTTACCTCTCCTCCACTCTGTAGGCTGAGAGCCTGTAGGACTTAAAAAACAGGCAAAAACATGTAATAAAAAGTGTGCAACGTGTTTCAGCGTCGTCAAGGTAACTTGATAAAGTTTCAAAGTGGTATCCTGTTCCTGTTTACAGCATTCTGAGCCCTTGCAGCCTCTCAAACTCAATCACTTTCCAAGTGACAACAGTAAAGTCTGTGAGGGTTCAGGGCTTAGGGGGGACTTTGGGACTGGGTCATGGATTGAGAAGACAGCGCTCTGACAAAAATGTAACTTGATACCAACACTGAACAAACAAATCTCAAAACTCAAACACAGAAACAGATGAGGACACGGACAAGACTGAAAAGTGGACAAAAACCAGAACGACTATGGAACAGGAGGAGTAAAACAAAACACAAAATACATGTGACTCAAAACTGGAAGAAACTAGTAAACACATGTGAGGACCAAGACAAAGAACTGACACAGAAGCCTGAGGACAGAAGAAATAAAATAAGAACACAGAATGAGACTGAACCAAAAACTGAACTAAGCTGAAGATGCAAATAAACATAAACAAGGCTGAACAAAGGAAACACAAGACATGGAACAAACCCCCCAACACAAGACAGGAAAACTGAACACCATAAATTTTGTAGGACAGAACTGAAGGTTAGTCAGCTAGACCACTAGGTGGTGCTGTGACATAGACGTTGTTGCCAGGGGAGTTTGGCACTGTGAAGAAGGAAACAGTTGTTCGTTGTAACGCAGAATGGTTGTAACAGTAGGTGCACAGTTCTATCGCCAAGAGCTGAAATAAATCTACCCCATGTGCATACAGAAGTCTCCTGTGAGTTACTACGATACACATATTGAAACAAGAATCAGAAGTCAAAACAGACGAGGCAAAACAAAAGACAGACATAAAGAGACCAGGATTGTGACAGACAAGCCAAAATGTCTGCTGTGAAAAAGGTCTGTTGATCCAGTTTTAAGTCTAAGTTATCTCAAGCTTTAAAAGGCTAATCATGAAGAACTCTTTGTGACAGTGACTGCATTGGATTAGATTCTGGGCAGCTGGTCAGTGTTACCTTTCTACAGCCATCTACACACATTCAAGTCTGTCTCCTGATGTTGTTGGAGTCTGATTGTAGTTTCTGATGTGCTCTGTGTTACAGTGATACAGGGTCAGAATGGCTGGGGAGTGACTTACACCTCTACTCAGATCTGTGCCTTAAAAGGATCAACAGTGGAAATAATCTGCACCTACACATACCCATCCAGAAGAAATGACAGTGATACTACAGTTGAGGAAACATTCTGGTTTACTAAACTGCAGGATAAAGAACCTGTGGATCTGAGAACAGACTCAGAGTACGCAGGTCGTTTGCAGTACAGTTGTTCTAACAACATCTGCACTCTGAGAATCACAGACCTGAGAGAGAGCGACTCAGCTGAGTACAAGTTCAGGTTCATAACAAACCAACCAGCTGGAAGATTTACTGGTTCACCTGGAGTCACTTTGTCTGTCACAGGTAACATTTGTGTTGCAAGGCATCTTGTTATGCATTTATCTTTGTTTCTGTCAAATAAATCAAAAATTAAACCATGCTGTTAATCTGCTGTTAATCTCAGTGTACCAATTATCATAGGTGGAAATTGACAGTTCAGTTATTATATTTTTGTTTCTTTACAAATACAGGTCTCCAGGTGCAGATGAGCGCTCAAAATCATGCAAGACTTACACGTGTACATGGTCAGAGCTTAAGTGTCTCAGCAGCTGTCGTCTATCTGATCAAACCTCCTACATCTGGTACAAGAATGGGCAGAAAATTAAGGAAGCATCTTCTTATTCAGACTACTTTTATCCTGCAGACAGCTATTCATGCTCTTAAAGGACGTGAGGAATTTCCTTCTCCATCAGTGTGTGAGTTCACACTCAACAATCTTCTTAATAATGATAAAAGTAACTAGTTACTGCTACTCGCTACTTTACTATATATCTTTCACTCCTGACCTTTGAACTACTGTTTGTTTTATAAGAGCTCTATTAAGTGATTTTACAAAACACAGCTTTGCTTAACGCCACTCCCCACAAGTGGATGCATCACAGGCAGTAGCGGCCGTAGTTTATTTCTATAGGCTATTTTTCACGTTGCTGTGCTGTTCAGCTGATGCTTCAATAGATTAGATGTGGAATTGTTTTGCTGGTCGCTACAAAGTTTACAACGCTTACGACAATTGTTCTTTGCATCTTATTCTGTGATACAATAATGGGAGCACTTACTGCTGTAGAAACAAAGCCTATCTCCCTTTTCTTCATTTTTCCTTCATCTTCTTGGCTAACAGCTGACACTGTAACAACAATGTCCAGTGCTGCTGACCTGCCGTAGTCGCAAGATTCACATCAAGGATGATGCATTCTGTTTTGGAAATCGTAATCCGTTACACTACTAGTTACTGGGAAAAGTAACAATATTACAGTAACGCGTTACTGCAATCCACATCCACAGCAACACAACTAGCTGTGAATTACTGCAGTAAAGACTAAAGTTTTTGTAATAATAATAAAAAATATTTCATTTTCAGGTGTCCATGGTCGTTCATGCAACAGAGTGACTTACACTGACAGAAGCATCTGTGCCGTCAAAGGTTCATCAGTGGACATTTCTTCTACTTACAACAGTTATGAAACTATCACATCTAAATTCTGGTTCAGTCCTGAACGTAGTCTTCAGTGGCAGAATCCCTCACAGCCTGAGGACCTTAGTAAAGACTCCCAGTATGCAGGTCGTGTTCAGGTCCTTGAAACAGAGAGAGGACGCTCCACTCTGAGAATCACTGACCTGAGAGAGAGCGACTCAGCTGAGTATCACTTCAAATTCACAGCAGTAAGCTTTGAATGGAGGAGTAGTTTACCTGGTACAACTCTGACTGTCACAGGTACTGATGAACACAAACTGTAACAGCACATTTAAACTATCTGATTGCCTGTAAATGTACTAAACAGTGATCCTGGGAAATAACTGTATGTGTGATTAAGTGATTAGATGATAGTCACAATGTTTTATTGTTGTTTAAACTCGTGTGTTTTTCTGTGTGTGATTCAGTTTCACATAAATAATATTTCAGATATTTCTTTTTTTTCCTTCACAGATCTCCAGGTGCAGGTGATCAGATCAACAGTCTATCAGAATTATACTGAGGCAGAGCTGTTTTGTCACAGCAGCTGTCTTCTACCTGATCGTTCTTCCTTCGTCTGGTTCAAGAATGGACAGAAAATGGAAAGCATGGAGACATCTTCTTATAAAGATCAGTTTTATCCTGGAGACATCATCTCCTGTGCTGTAAAAGGACATGAGGATTTCAGCTCTCCTTCAGTGTGTGAGTTTACTCCACTGTGTCAGGGGAAAAGCATGCTTACACACAATGTTATAACACTATTATTATTTCAGACATAAACATATTAGCATGTTTTCATTGAAAAACTTTATAATGGAGTAAAAAGTTTCTGAAGATTTATTCCTCACAGACTCGACAGACATCTTAGTTGTAAGGAATCCTAATATCATCATTAACTCTGATAAGGTTATGTGTAAAGCTCCTTTTTGAAAACATGTAGTCTATTAAGATAAACACATAGAAGAGAAGCTTCTTATTGTGTAAAATGAAAGTGCTAGCGTGGGAACTAAAAGATGAAAACTAAACTGACTTTTTTTTTCACTTTGTATTTATAACAGAACTTTAATGCAGAGAAGAAAACGATTTGCATTAGAAACAAGAGCAAAGAATAACAAATTATCTATTTTGTCTATAAGAAAAAATCCACAATTAAGGCAGCAGGATTAAAACTTTATAGACCTGTATCATTTTTGTGCACTTTTGGATTGTTTGTGTTGTATCTGCATTTCCTCAGAGCTCTGACTGGATTTGTGTTTATCATCATGAAGCTCAGGTACCTCTGAGTAACTGGAGATACTTCCACCTGAAACGAGTACACAGGGTTTATTTTAGTAGGTTATTCCCATACAAACGCATCTTCTGCTGTCTTATGGCATGAGTACTTAGGCTATAATAAAACACAGAATCAACTTTGGAAAGGTAGCCTAGTTGTGATATTACTATATGATGTGACATAAAGGCAGCCCTGCTTTTTTAAACACCACCACGTCCCTTAATCATGAAGATATCTGTACTTTTACTTCATTTAACGGATCTTTCCTCCTGGCTTTTCTCCATCTCAGCTCTGCCTTTTCTCTTTCTCTCGTTCTCCTGTGCATTTTTTCTACGCACACTCACTGACTGACTGACTGCTGTGTTGATGTGTGTATGCCTGCAATCAATTGAATGTGATGACAGAGATCATATCATCAGGTTAAAACAAGAAGGGAGGCCGATGGTCTACTGAGTGGCTGTGGCTGCCCTGTGAAAGATTCAACTTTAATGGGCTTATTCTCGTTTAACAAAAGTCTGGATGTCATATTTGGCACAATTTCAGCGGCAGCACTGCAGGAGAGAGTCTGCGCCTGTTGTATGGATTCTCCTGCTATTAAAAAAGCTTGATATCGCTTCAGCTGGTCAAGTTGATAAGTAACAGCAGGTTTAAACAGCCCTCAGTCTGACGGCCAGTCCGCTAGTTTAATCTACAGTGTCAACTTGTTCACAGTCTTGTCAGTCAGGACAAAGGCTTCACAAATGGACCAAAGTTCAGTTCACTGACAGTGAGGCTATAATAAAACACAGAATCAACTTTGGAAAGGTAGCCTAGTTGTAATATGACTATATGATGTGACATAAGGGCAGCCCTGCTTCATTAATAAGGGTTCACTGGTGTTGTGTCGAGCTGTCCGCGCTCGTAGGGTCGATTGGATCATTTATCACCACAGATGAACCTCACAACAAATATTATATCGTTTTTAAACAGTACGACGATGTTCATGTACAGTTAGTTGTCAGGCACACGCACAGGTGCAGTTTAGCTCTAAATGTACAGTGTAAGTCACAGTGAGTAATAAATAGAGACTGCAGTACCAACCACATGGACGTTGCACGCAGCTTCCCTTAAGTATGACCATGTGAATTGTAATGGTACTTGCCAAAATGTGAGGTTCCAGCAACAAACTGAAGAAATAATGTTTTGCTCACAATGTCAGAAGTTTTTGGGTCAGTTTTTATTTTTTTATTCATGTAAGAGGCCCCAAGTTTCTTCATAGAAAAGAGTCGTGAAGAGAACACCTGTGGCCAAGTTTCATGTACAAGTCTGTTAGTGACTGTTGTAGTCTGCTAGCTTTGTAGAGGCAACGACAGCCTTACTAATGAAGCAGGATTACTAAACCAGGCGGATAACAAAGTAACAACTGGAACATCAGAATAATGAATAAAAATAATCACTGAATTATTACTATATTGCTCCTCTGAGCTTGTGGCACCCCATGCCTAACAGCAGACCTGTGAACAAATATTGATAATTTGTCTCTCTTTGCTCCTCCAGATGCTCCAAAGCTTCCCTCTGTGTCAGTGAGTCCCTCTGCTGAGATAGTGGAGGGCAGTTCAGTTAATCTCACCTGCAGCAGTGATGCTAACCCAGCAGCTAAATACACCTGGTACAAGGAGAACCAAACACTGATTCAGGGACCAGAAGGCGTTTATCATTTCACCTCTATCAGCTCTAAGGACAGCGGGATCTACCACTGCAAGGCTGAGAATGGGTTTGGCCAGAGCAACTCCACATCTGTATCCATAGATGTCCAGTGTAAGTACAAAACATCAGCAAGTCAAACAATGTGTTTAATTACAGATAGTGTATGAAAACGTCTGATCGGCTTAGGTTGGTAGAAACTAAAGTAGCATCACAAGGGGTTTAAAGGATCATTTCAGATATTTTTAGTTCTAACTAAATAATATAGTCACATGCCTTTTGTACATTAAAATAGTTTTTGGTCACCTATCATTCCTCCTGTTCCTCCTTAAAGAGATATGTTTGTAGTGATTCTTTGTTGAGCTGCAGCAGAAGGTTTTAGTCCCATTGGTGTCCTGACATTACTCATTTGGTCACTAAGCGTTCCATGCGCAAACATTAGCGGTAAAATCAGAACATTATTTCTTACTTGTTGGTTTATGAGGCGCTTTTTGTAATTCCACAAATTCCACTGCAGACTGTGGATGTGCTTTATTGTTTTTCATTTCAAATAAGTTTGCAAAGATTTAAAAAACAAAATATCTTTCACATTGTCATTAAGGGGTATTGTTTGTACACTTTTTAGCAAAATAATGACTTATTGATTTTGGAACAAGGCAATAACTTAACAAAATGTGGAAAAAGTGAAGCCCTGAAAACTTTCCGGATGTACTGTAGGTTTCTTCCTGAGACACAACATTGGCAATAAACCTTCACACAGCTGCCTGAGACTGTGTGGAGAGGAGGAGTGACTGCAGGGACCAATGACTCTCTCAACATGCATTATAAGGCAATCAAAGTATTATATTTAGACAAACATGACAATCTGAACCTCTGGTCTATTTAATGATAAAGTTCTGTGAAAAGATATTGTGTTCTCATTTGTCGATGCTTTTTATGACATGCTGTATTTTTGGTTTCGAGATGTGTCATGTGAAAAATAGACATGCTTTCTGTTGTAGTTTATCCATTGATATGCTCCTTGTTACAAAGATTACAGCTTTAATGAAAGAGTAATTCAGTATGCAAATGCCTCTCTTAGTAAAAAATGTTATAGTTGGTCACTACACAGTTTCTCCCTACTATGTCAGACATTATCAAGTGGCGCATTAGTAGATAAGGAACCAAATAAATGATGACATATACTGTTATTAATGTTCCTCTTTGGTTCCCCTCCCAGTAGGCGGCACTCAAAACAACAACCTTGTTTGCCTAAAACCTGTTTTATTTCTCTGCACATTCTCTCCCAGATGCTCCAAAGCTTCCCTCTGTGTCAGTGAGTCCCTCTGCTGGGATAGTGGAGGGCAGTTCAGTGACTCTGACCTGCAGCAGTGATGCTAACCCAGCAGCTAATTATACCTGGTACAAGGAGAATGAAGACTCACCAAAAGCATCAGGACAGATCTTCACCATCACTGACTTCAGAGCTGAACACAGTGGTATTTATTACTGTGAAGCCCAGAACAGAAGAGGACGTCATCACTCCACCTTACATCTGGTTGTTTTTGCAGGTAAGATTATGCTATATTTAAAGCGGTCCTCTCACATCTTTGAGCTGACCTTCGGTTGCAGCAGCTCAGCTTACTTTAGTTAGGATAATTTTTAAACTTCCCAAAATAACAACTTAAACCATTATTTGTGTCCAGTTATCTTCACTATTGGACCCAAACATTCAGTGTTTTTGCTTGATTGTTGTTTTCCAGGTTCATTGAAATTTCCAGTTGCTCTATCAGTCAGTGCTGTTGTTCTGGTCTTCATACTTCTTCTCTCTGTCTTCATTTGGATTAGGTGAGCAGATCAGTTTCTCTGTGATTCAATTTATTATGGATCTCTAAATGTCGGTCTCAAAGCTGTAGTCACATGCTCATCTGTAAATAGAAAGTTAGCTGCAATGGTTCCTCATGTTAACACAGGCCCTCAAGAGATCCCCTCTTAAAGCAGTTTCAATGTAAGTGAAGCAGGACAAAATCCAGTTTCCATTCTAAAAGACCAATTGTGGAAAATACAGACTTGATTTGTCTAACCTAAGTTTATTAGCTTCAGCTTTTTGCACAGAAAGAGGATTTTGGATTTTGTCCCCCATCACTTACATTAAAACTAGTTTAGAGAGGGATTTATTTGTCAGAGTAACCAATAACTTTCAATGCACATATGGGCTTTTTAGCATTGTATTATGTTTGTTTGAAGAAATGTGTCGTGCTTCTTTTATTTATTCTCCTGTGAGAAGAAAGAGGTCTGTGCAACAACAACCTGAGGCTGATGAGACGCCACCCAACAGAGCAGAGGTACAAACAAAAACACGCTGTTCAGACTGCAGAGTCAGCAGTCAGCTGAAAACTCATCTCACTGGTGCATCAAGTCCTTCTTTGACTACTTTCCTCACCAAATTAACCACATCCTCCTTTATCTATCTCACCCCCTTATAGCATCCTTCTCTTTTTACATCTGACAACCTCATGGCCAAACTTAAGATAATGTTCAAGTTTAAGATTTTATCTTCAGTAACTTTTTATAAATGAACAGCATTTATTTTAATAGTTTTTAGACAGGAGAAAAAATCTGACTCACACCAGGTTTACCTGAAAGATTAAAGGACAGGTTCCACATTGTCCAAGCCTGTCTATTTCCCAGGTGTCCATATGAACATTTAAACTGTAATTATTCCTCCTGTAATTTCATCTCAGCACTATATAAAACATAAGACTGTTAAATTCCCACAATGAAATAAGCAGTCTTTATCCAGCCAGACATGCCCATGGTTCACCAGTACACTATTTTTATAGGGCATTAAGTAAAATGTGAATACTATTATCATTAGAGTTGAGCCGAGTAATAGAGTCAATATCTGTGCTCGGATTGAATAAAAATCCTTATTGGGTATCTGACTGTGTCTGCACACACACTCTCTCTGCCGGTCACCGGAGATTTTTTTTTAAACTGTCAGCTGGCTCTAACCAGTTTTTGAGTGTCTGACACTTTCTTGCTGTATTTTATAAAAAAAATAAAGGTAGTTGTGGCATAAATAAATTTAAAATAGCTTAATATTACAAATAAAGCTACACACACACACACACATACCTGGAGCCTGCACCATGAAGCGAGTTCAACCCAGGATATGTTTCTGTTATCTGGCTTCACTAACCCTAACAATCGATCGGGATAAGCGGCACCACGAAGCTGGGTATCAACTCGGTAAGTCAACCCAGGGTTTCCCGATCCAGCCGGGATTGCATTCACATAAAGGCGGTGTTAGCAGCAGATGACCAAACAGATATGAACAGGTCCACTGTCAGCAGAGCGTCATATTTTACGATCGAGGATTAAACTGTAACACTACAGAAATACGACAGTAGCACGGCTGAAACTGACACATGCAGGGAGACATAAAGTCGCAGACAGTGTGAATGTCTAAATAAACAGGCGTAGTCTATAATAATGCGTTGATTTAAAGTGTTCTTATGATTTGCAGAAAATATCAGCCTTATTCTTTCAGCTCGGCTGTGTGTCGGCGTTTCCACATTAAAAGACTCGGGCCGTTCTCCCTCACTTTAAAAAACTTGTCGCCACTTCAAAAATCAGATTCATTTATTTAACACATTCAAAAGTGTTCCAAACATTTTTCTAAATTAACTTCATAAAGCAGTGAAATGGAAAAATCCCTTCATGCCACAAAATGTGCTCAAATAATGTTTGAGAGACTGAATCTGAACATTTATGCTGCTGAAAACGTCTCGGGTTACGTAGGTAACCCTTGTTCCCCGAGAAAGGGGAACGAGACACTGCGTCGGTGACGACACTATGGGAACGCCTTTAGGCGTGGCAGGGCTGAATGCGAATGAAAACTACTCCAATCCTATTGGCTTTAATGAGAACGGTAGCATGTGACGGCGTAACCGTAGGCGATATAAGCACGCCGGCACATAGGTACGTTAGCTCTTACTATGAAGCAAGGCACTCCAGGCGGGAGAGGTGCGGTGAACCGACGCAGTGTCTCGCTCCCTTTCGGGGAACAAGGGTTACCTACGTAACCCGAGACGTTCCCCTCGAGGGAACTCGAACTGCGTCGGTGACGACACTATGGGAACGAGATACCCACTATGCCGTGCCGAACCCCCGCCTGCCCTAGCGTGCAGGCAACCAGTGGGCACGACCTAGAGCGAGAGCGCATGGGTGCCGGGTGCGGAGGGAAGGTCCAGACTATAGAAACGCATGAAGGTGTGAGGAGTGGCCCAGCCAGTTGCATCACAGACCTCCTGCAGAGATGCTCCAGAGAGGAGAGCCGTGGAGGCTGCCATGCCTCTCGTGGAGTGAGCCCTTACAGCCATAGGTGAAGGCAAGTTGCGCACCTTATAAGCCAGGGAGATAGTCTGAACGATCCAATTACTGATCGTATGTTTGGAAGCGGGGAGCCCAGCCTTGGGGGACCCGAAACATACCAGCAATTGGTCTGCCTTCCTCCATTGAGAGGACCTCTGAGTATACGTACTCAGTGCTCTGACGGGGCAGAGCAAATGCAGTCTCTCACCTTCTGCCGTCACATGAGGTGGAGGATGAAACGCCTGCAGTACCACGGGACCCATCACGTTGGACTGCACCTTAGGAATGTATCCTGGAAAGGTGTGCAGGATGGCCCTCCTATTCCCTGTGGCAAACTCCAGGCATTGTGGAGCAGTTGACAAAGCCTGGAGGTCCCCCACCCTCCTCAGAGAAGTGATAGCGAGGAGAAAAGCCATCTTCAGGGTCAAGTACTTGGCCTCAGCCGACTCAAGGGGCTCGAAGGGGGCCTCAGCCAAAGCTTCGAGCACCACTGCCAGGTCCCAGGTGGGAACTCTGGGCGAGTCACAGGTCTCATCCTCCGGGTCCCACGGAGGAATCGTACGACTAGTGGAAGCCTCCCCAAGGACCCATCCCTACAAAGGGTGTGGAAAGCTGATATAGCTGCCACATACACCTTGAGGGTGGATGGGGAAAGGCCTGCAGAAAAGCGGTCTTGCAAAAACTCCAGCACCTGAACCACCGGGCAGGTAACTGGGTCCAGCGTGCGTTCTCTGCACCATGTAGAGAAAACATTCCATTTGATGCCGTACATCCTCCGTGTGGACGGGGCCCTGGAGCTAAGGAGTGTCTCGACTGCTCCTGTCGTTAGGCCCGCCTCTAGGTACTGCGCCCCCTCAAGGGCCAAACCCACAGCCGCCACAGGGCGGGGCAAGGGTGAAGAACCCGGCCCCTTCCCGGGACAGCAGGTCTCTCCTCAGAGGGACCTGCCATGGCGGACCTTCCAGGAGATCCAGCAGGTCTGAGAACCACACCCGGGTCGGCCAAAACGGCGCTACTAGTAGTAGCCGAATACCCTCTTGACGGACCCTCTCCAGGATCCCCGGAGCAAAGCGACCGGGGAAAGCTGACAGACGTAGCCTCGCCACGAAGTGCACCATGGCGTCCAGCCCTAGTGGGGCCGGAGGTGTCAGGGAAAACCATAGAGGACAGTGCGTAGTCTCTTGAGACGCAAACAAGTCCACGTCTATGGGCCCGAACCTTACGCACAATGACTCCACCACCTCGGGGTGGAGTCTCCATTCCCCGGGCCTCGGCCCCTGCCTCGACAGTGAGTCTGCTCACTGATTCTGAAGTCCCGGAATGAACATCGCTCTGATGGACAGTACTCTGATGGACAGTAGCTTCCGTCGGGGACCACAGGAGGATCTGGTGCGCCAGTCTGCAAAGAGGGCGCGAGCGCAGACCCCCCTGGTGATTCAGATAGGCCACCACTGCCGTATTGTCGGACCTGACAAGAACGTGGTGACCCCGGAGTTCGGGCAGGAAGCTCCTCAGAGCCCGGAATACTGCCAGCATCTCGAGGCAATTGATGTGCCATGACGAATGAATGCTCCTGCCGAACCCCCTTGCCGAGCGGTCTCCCATGACCGCGCCCCACCCAGTGAGGGAAGCGTCTGTCGAAACGATTACACGGCGACAAGATGCCCCTAACTTGGGTCCCTGGGACAAGAACCAAGCCTTTTTCCACTCTGATAGGGCGCGAAGACATTTGTGCGTGACCCGTATCAGGCGGAACGGATTTCCCCTCGGGGAGAATCCCTTGGTCTTCAGCCACCACTGCAGGGCCCTCATGTGCAGTAGACCAGAAGGTATTACGCTGGAAGCTGCTGCCATGAGGCCCAATATCCTCCGGAAGTGTTTTTCCGTGATGGCGTGGCCCAACTTCACTCTCTTTACTGTGGTCAAGATGGACTGGATACGTGCTGGAGACAGCTGTGCCTGCATCGTTCCTGAGTCCCACATCACCCCTACGAATGTAGTTCTCTGGGTGGGCACCAACACACTTTTCTTCACGTTGAGCCTCAGCCCCAAACATTGAAGATGAGCGAGAACGACATCTCGATGTCGAACAGCCAGCTCTCGGGATTGTGCCAGAATTAGCCAGTCGTCGATGTAATTGAGAACTCGGATGCCCTGGAGCCTGAGAGGGGTCAGAGCTGCATCCATGCACTTGGTGAAGGTGCGAGGGGAGAGTGCTAGGCCGAAGGGAAGGACCCTGTATTGGTATGCCACGCCTCCGAAGGCAAACCGTAGAAACTTCCTGTGGGATGGACGGATGGGGATATGGAAGTACGCATCCTTGAGATCTATGGTGACAAACCAGTCCTCGGACCGGATGTGACTCACGATGGCGGGGATGGTAAGCATCTTGAACCTGTATCTCCTCAGAGACCGGTTCAGAACCCGCAGATCCAGGATCGGGCGCAGGCCTCCGTCCTTTTTGGGAACGATGAAGTACCAGCTGTAGAAACCTGACTCGCTTCCCAGCGGGGGAACGATCTCCACCGCCCCTTTCTCCAGCAGCGTGCGTACTTCCTGTCCCAGCACCAGGCGCGACGTCTCCTGTCCCAAGCTGTTCCAGGGGGAGCACGAGAAGCCACACTCTGTTTTTGGTCCTGGCGGTGTGTGCTGGTGGACGGTTGGGACGCACTAGGTGGTCTACCAGAACGGGGCCCAGCCCGGCGGGGGAAGTACCGTCTGAAGGCCTCATCCTGTGTCTTCACGTGCCGAAACCTGTCCACTACGGAGTTGACCGCGTCTCCAAACAGCCCAGTGGTGGAGACCGGAGCATCAAGGAGAAACCTGCGGTCCTTCTCCCTGATATCCGACAGGTTCAGCCATAGGTGCCTCTCTGTGGCCACCAGGGCGGACATGGACCTGCCCAC
This sequence comes from Lepomis macrochirus, assembly GCA_024633595.2. NCBI lineage: Eukaryota > Metazoa > Chordata > Actinopteri > Centrarchiformes > Centrarchidae > Lepomis > Lepomis macrochirus. The sequence goes on along the minus strand of JALXJV020000003.1, from coordinate 35,449,516 downwards.
CGCACGAGCCGTCTGTTTTGTGACCCTGAGTGACAGGTCTGTGGCTCTCGTGTAGCTCCATCATCTCCTCCCGCGTAGGGAGCCCCCCTCTGAGCCATGTCTTGGAGCAGGTCCGCCTGGTACGCCTGCAAAATCCCCATGGTGTGCAGACTCGCACCGGCTTGTCCTGCTGCCATGAATGCTTTGCCGACTAGTGCTGATGTGACACGGCACGGTCTAGTCGGCAGCGCTGGTTGGTGGAGGGATGAGGCCAGCCGAGGGGAGAGATAACTCGCCAGATCTTCCTCCACTCGCGGCACACTCCCGTATCCTTGGCCCTTAATCCCCGCCACATTGCTGTACTCCAGCAGCTGGGGAGTAGACAGCCTGGCCGAAAAGGGCTTATCCCAAGACTTACACAACTCATTGTGTAAGTCAGGAAAGAATGGTAGGGGCCGGCGTGGTGGCGCTGCATGGCTCGTGAGGAAGCGATCATCCAGCCTGCTGCTGGTGTCGGGCTTCTGCATGGCTGGTGGCCAATCCAGGCTGAGTTTAGCCACAGCCCGCGTCATCACTTCCAGCAGCTCATCACAATCCGGCGCGGCGCTCCTCTGATGACGTCGGCCCGACATCCGGAAGTCCTCCTCCTCCTCGAGGGCGGCTAGCGCATCTAGCTCCTCAGAGTCAGAGCGCACATGCCTCGCCGGCGGCGTTCCCGGGCGGAAGAAGCCGAAAACCGGGCTCTCGAGCGGGAACGAGGAGAGTCGGAGTCTGCAGATGAAGGCAGAGAAAGGGCCTCAGCCGTCTCAAGATCCTCCAGCAGGTCCTGCTGCGATCCCCATGACCGAAGCTGTCGGTTTGCCTCAGCAACCGCAGGGCCTGAGCCACGGGGAGAGCGTATCCTGCCGTCCTCTGTGAAGAGTGCTATGCGGGACCTCAGTACCCGCATCGGTAAAGCCTCGCAATGGCCACAGCCAGCCCCCTCGAGAGCTGCTGTGGCGTGCGGCAGACCCAAACAAGCAACACACAGTTCGTGGGAATCTCCTACCGTGAGAAACCGTGGGCAGGGAGGAACACATCTGCGGAACTGGCTCATCTCAGAGGACGTACTGCGACTTCCAGGTGGGTAATCCTTTCCACTAGCCATTCTTCTCTTGCTGGAGCTTTCCACTAACAACATAAGCCAAGTGCCTGCTGAATAGAAAAAAGCTAACGTACCTATGTGCCGGCGTGCTTATATACGCCTACGGTTACGCCCGTCACATGCTACCGTTCTCATTAAAGCCAATAGGATTGGAGTAGTTTTCATTCGCATTCAGCCCTGCCACGCCTAAAGGCGTTCCCATAGTGTCGTCACCGACGCAGTTCGAGTTCCCCTCGAAGGGGAACTCACCGTCCCACCTTTTGCACCCACATCGCAAAAGGTGGGACAGAACATGACAGTCTCTATAGTCGGCCTTAGAAAGCTATACTAACCTAAATAAACAGCCTACGTTCATATTAAAATTTAATATTTCAGTACCAAACTGCTCATAATATTCAGCCTCACGTAAGAAAAATAAAACCCATTTATTTTAACGGCTGCGTCAGGCTGTGTGAAACGGAAAAAAAAAAGAAATGCGAAAAAAGGTGCGTTTCCATCAGCTGTTTTGGAGCAAATACACCAGTCACATGGAACTAACGGCCATTGATCTTGGAAAAAAGGAGAGTGGTCCTCCGAATTGTGTTTCAAACAGGCAAGTTGCTACCGGCCATGTCTCTACACGTTTTGGGAATATTGGGTAAGACGCCAACAGCGAAAACAGCTGATCAGACGTTCGATACATCAGAACTTATTCAGCAAAAGGTTTTCCGTCTTCCAATTAGTGCATTAAGAGTTTTTCGACAAAGGCAAAAACCTCCTCACGAGCGTAAAAATTTTTTTGCGAGATTAAAGTTTTTTTTTTTAGATTTTGCCGTTTTCATCAACCTTTTCTAACGCAATACTTCAAAATGCGCATAACTAACATTGATGGAAACACGGCTACAGACTGATATCAAGTCTCAAGATCACAGTTCTTTGGTTTAACAAATTAGTCTGAACACACTCCACCTTTTACCCTGCAGATATTTTACTGAATGGTCACATCATGCTCCAGTGCAGGAAGTCTTATTTACCACCCAAAGTTGCATTTGAGTTCTGTTTGTCTTGTAAGCAGTACATGGAAAATGTAATAATGACTATCTCTGTGGGCAGCAAACAGATGAACTTCACTATGCAACCCCACGATCTGTTAGGAATCAGGAAGAGGCTCTCTACTCCACCATGAGCCCAGCTCAGCCCCTCAGAAACTGAGGGAGGGAGGATGTTTACGTGACCCCCAACTTCAGCAGTGCCTCAGGGTGAGCAGCTCTTCACACAGAAGAATCTCTGTTGCTGTTTAATTTAAATAAAATACACATTAAGTTTGAAGGTGTTTAATCCCACATTTTTTATGTTATATATTATGCAAATGTCTTTTAAACATGTTTTTAGGTTTCTTGTTAAGTGTTCTTCTTTTAATTAGTGATTCCTTCACAGAGCAAGACCTCAAGCAGCTGAGGAGGATGTATCTGTCCTGTACAGCGAAGTTAGTAGAAGACGCTGAATGTGATGACAGCATGGATCTGTGGTCTGTATTTCTGCATGGACTTTCTATGTCCCTTTTCTCAGAAGGGGCCATTTAATTTTTCCACATTCCTCAGGACAGACTTGGCCAAGAATGCAGAATCAAGGCAGCAATAATAATTTATACATCAATTAGTAATGAAGGACACGTAGATTAAATATTAGACACCTCTCTGATGGTTTAAACAAAACCAGACATTTAAATCTTCATGAAGGTGGAATTTATTACAGTTCTGTTGTGTTAAACTGCATTGCTTTAGTTTGGTGTACCATTATTTTCAGGACTTTAATCAGGATTCTGATTATTAGATGATCACATTTGGTCATAACGTAAGTCTATCACATCTACTGTCAATATTCATTTGCTAATTTTCTGAATTTGTATTTATATCACATGGTCATCTGCACTCATTATTGGCTGTCTATATTGCAGCATGTATTAACTGTTTGCTTCTTCTTGCATGTAAAATAGTGAGTAAGACACAAGATAAGACCTTTTTCTTTCTCGCACTCCTTGTTTGGCCTGATGAGAGACTGCTTGGTAACGCTCTTTTTAAAATGTAAATGGATATAAACTGTATTTTTCATTTGCATTTTAAGCCTTTGACATGGAGTTTGTATTTCAATCTGATTAAACAGAACATTTAGCGCATCTTTTTGTCGTTGTTACATCTGAAATGTTGATGATAACTGTTGTTGTGATTTGGCGCTATATAAATGAAATAAATAAAATTGAAGTGAAAAATTAAAATTGAAAATGTCAGATCTCCACATGTTCAACATCTAGGAAGTTTCTCTCTGAGTCAGGGCTCCATGTGCAGCAGACTGTCTGCTGGGGATCATTTAAGTGTCACAGCAGGTGTGTTGTACCTGATTGTTCTACATCTGATACAAGAAAAGGTCAGAAGGAAGACAAATATCCTTCTTATTCAGAGTATTATCTTTTTACAACATGGTTTTGTCTGCGTTGAACATAACTCCATCCAGTGGAGTCTTTTAGTTAATGTGCTGTACCATGATTACAGATTACATATTTGTTTGTGTGAGTCAGTGAAAATGACCTCACTTCCCATTTCTGTTTTAGCGACATGCACTAGTCATTGAGCTCTGCAGTAGCTCTGCCTGCTCTGTGTTACTGCAGTCAAAGATGTAGCTGTTTTTCTGTCAGGTGTATAAAGTCTAACTCTGCACACTAACAGAGGCATCTGTGCCTCCAAAGGTTCACCAGTGGACATTTGTTGCACAAACAAGAGTCAGGAAGATGTTGGATCCATGGCAGAATCTTTTGATTATTTTAAATCCTGTAATCCTGCATGTTTGCACATTACTGTTTCTTTGCAAGTTACTAACAACAACTGTCCATCAGTGGAAATGTGTAATGCTGACGTGTCAATGTTTGTCCTTCTCCTTCACGAGACAAACACAACCAGGACTCACTCATAAAACACAACTGTTTCTGCATTATGCAAAAGAACAGGAAGAAATAAACATTGTAAGAACATTAATATTTTTTTTTCATTTCATGTTGGAGTTTTACAGATATTCATCCGTACATGAGTCCTAACAATGTAAAGAGGAAGGAAGCCAGAGCAACCACAGCAAGATAAACTGGTCAAAGACCACATCCTCCCTTTTCAGTAGAAATATTTATTGTGACTAACTGACATACAGGACGTCTCATGTCTGTGATCTACCTGCTGATTTAACAGATGTGAGGAGCAGCTATGAGTTTAACAGCAGCAGCGAGTGGATTTGCTGTCTTCCTTCTCTCTGTACAAGGTACTGTACATCTACATTTATACTGTGAGACATTTAGCACATCTGATGTGTGATCTTATGAACTGTGGTGAAATCTCTGCAACACCAGACATTCACTTATCTTTTTTTAAACTGAAGTCTGTACAAGACGACCAACAGAGAGCTGTTTTTTACACCAGGTGCATATCCTTTATAATTTAATAATACAAACCTTATAAACTGAAGTGTCGACTTTTAAAAGCCATCAGTCAAATGCTTTAAAAAAATGATTTGACACAGTTTACCTCATTCCTGAACATTGCTATAATTTCAACTTCCACTTTTGTTGGGGTTTTCAACATTTGGTCAGGTTTGGTTATTAGCTGAATATCAAAATTATTGATTAGAATTAATAAATACAGGGCACCACCCTGGAATCAGGGACCAATAACCAAATATGAGCCAAGTATGATCAGTCTAAGAGAAGGTTTGTCCACCTATAGATGGCAAACAGAGAAGAACGACTTCTTAAAATTATAATAGGACTAATTTAACTCGAGCATAAATCAATGATCAACAACTTTAGCAAGTAAATCACTATTAACTATTCTCAGCAAAAATTAAATAAAAACCAATAAATAAATCACACAAAAACATACAACAATCCATCAAGCAGGTGTGTGTGTGTGTGTGTGTGTGTGTGTGTGTGTGTGTGTGTGTGTGTGTGTGTGTGTGTGTGTGTGTGTGTGTGTGTGTGAGAGAGAGACAAAGGAGGTGAGAGACTAAGAGAGGGGGCAGAATCTAGCTTCAGGTTCAGAATCGGGTTTGAGGCCAGCTGATAGAGGAATCAAGATGGCGGTTCAAACCATGTGATTTCAAAATGGAGATGGTAGAAACTGACTCTCCCCTGAACTACAAAAAAAAAACGGAGAGCTCTGATGCCAGCCTGCTGTGGGTCACAGGTCTGGTTAGCTTCAGAGATCACGTGGTGTGTGCATGCGGGGTTAGTAAGCAGGAGGAGGAGGGAAAGGCACAGAGAAAACTATATACAATAAACCAGTCTATCCACCAGCAGTGAACGTTCATTCAGCAGCGGCTGCTGGCTTTGGATTGGATAGAATGTGCGATTGTATCTGTTCTCAGAAAGAAGCAAACACCAAAAATCCTTATTACTGTTGAAAACACTCTGACTGGGTCAGTCCTTTTAGGAAATCCAGCGGAGTTTTCTCTCGCTCGGTTCTGACGATGCCGGTAGTTTCAACGGCACAGTTATCTTCTGTAACAGTTTCTTTAGGGATCTAAAAGTGTGTTGGTAACGCAAAGAAAAATAATAGAGGTAGAAAAAGGAGAAAACAGAGTTGCTCGTCCAGCCAGTGAAGTCTGTACACAGGATAAAGAAAGTTGAGCGTTGAGGAAGTTGTCTCACTGCTCCTGCAGCTGTGGAAAGACAGGGTTTGGTTTACCTCCTTACAGTCCTGTGACAGACTGAGAAAGGCCACGAGGGTTCGGAGGTGTTCGGTTTTATACCACTGTTGACAAAATGGCTGTACTTCCTGGGATTACTCCCCCTGAAAGCTTCAGCAAATACAAACCTTTGGTTTGGTTTTAAGAGTCAAGAGTTCACAGGGCGACCTGCAAGATTACAAGCGCAGCTCTGCTTTTAGGTTTAGTCACTATAGGTGTGAAAGGCTCCTTGGGGCCTGTTTTACAGTCATTGGTCTACAGACTTACAGACCTGAAGGCCCATTTGTTGTGTTGTTAGATTACACAGTATATTTGTGTGTGTGAGTGACCTCACTTCCTGTTTCTGCATTAGCAGCATGCATTTCTCTCTGAGCTCTACTGTAGCACTGCTTGCTCTGTTACTGCAGTCAAATAAGTAGTTGTTCTGTAGTTGTTGATCACGAGGGGGATACACAAATTATTTTTAGAACCCTGACACCCCCCTTAATGTTATGCCCCTGAAAATGGGGAAGACTATCATGAGAGTGAAAAGTGATGTTTCTTTAGTGAAAAGGTTTACTTTAATGAATCTTACAAAAAGCACTTCATACAGTTTTATAGGAAATTATCAGGTGCAGAGAGTGGGCACACTTCTTCACTGATACAGTATTTACCTGAGACAAAATTCTTAGTCAGGTAGAATAAATCTATAGTAACAACACAGACTGAAGTCCTGTAAGACTGACATGTTGCAGCAAAATACGTACAGTAGTAAACACAGTAATTTAGGAGATAGAAACAATCAGCCGTTCAGTGGTAAGTAAATAGCTCAGTGTGTAAACAGGCAACTGTTTCCTAACACATTAACAAAACTACTTTATACTTCTGTTAACAGTCTTTGTAACAGAGGTGGTGGACTCGACCCACATGACTCGACTTCGAGTCAGACGTAAACGTGAAGACTTGAGACTTGCTTGACTAAAACAGACAAAAGACTCAACATGACTTTGACTTGGTGTTCATGACTTGAGACTTGACTTAGACCACGACTTGAAAATGAATTGATTTTTTAAATAAATACTCACGTTCAGCCAACATTTGCGCATAATCCTGCAGACATGTGTGCTTAACATAACGTTAGCGATCAGGTTCTCCATAACAGCGGCGTAGAAAAAGACTGTTACATGTGGAACAACACAGACATTCAAGGGTTCTGTTGTCGATGACGGTAGCTCAAAAGTCAGTGACACGACAACATCCAACTTTATCCGTCAATATGGAACCTATAAAGAAAGCTACGTTATGTGACTGTGGCTTTTAGCTAACTTATAAGCTGATCGAACGCTAACATTGCGTTTATGCTACACCCAGTTGTTTGGCTGCAGTTTGGTGCAGTTTGTAACTTTATGTGAAAACCTCCTAGAGGACAGATTCTGACATGTTTGTTTATTGTTTTCTTCTTCACGGATTTGATATTTCTCTCACTCCCGGGCTTCCCCTGGTAACCCCCGTGTTTCACGTCATACCACTATGAACTGTGGGCTATTCCCTCAGCCAAAGTCTGCAGAAATGCGGACTTACGAAAAGCGTCTAAAAAGGGCTCAAAATGTCCACGAGAGAGCCCTCGCACACCTGACGATTTGACTGTGGGACGGCACTAAGCCCTCATGGACTTTCCGGAAACGCGCCTCAAAGTCTGTGAGTCTGTGAGGGGGGACATTGGGATTGGACCATGCAGACAACTTCAAAGCAAAACAGGAAATGGACTGAACAGAAAGCGCTCTGACAAAAATGTAACTTGATGCCAACACTGAACGTACAACTCTCAAACACAGAAACAGATGAGGACACGGACAAGACCGACAAGTGGACAAAAAACCAGAACGACAGTGGACCAGGAGGAGTAAAACAAAACACAAAATACATGTGACTCAAAACTGGAAGAAACTAGTAAACATATGTGAGGACCAAGACAAAGAACTGACACAGAAGCCTGAGGACAGAAGAACTAAAATAAGAACACAGAATGAGACGGAACCAAAAACTGAACTAAGCTGAAGATGCAAATAAACATAAACAAGGCTGAACAAAGGAAACAAGACATGGAACAAAACACCCCAACACAAGACAGGAAAACTCTTTGTGACAGTGACTGCATTAAATTAGATTCTGGGCTTTTACAGCTGGTCAGTGTTACCTTTCTACAACCAGCTTCACACATCTGTCTATCACAATTCTGTTTCCTGATGTTGTTGAGTCTGATTGTAGTTTCTGATGTGCTCTGTGTTACAGTGATACAGGGTCAGAATGGCTGGGGAGTGACTTACACCTCTACTCAGATCTGTGCCTTAAAAGGATCAACAGTGGAAATAAGCTGCACCTACACATACCCATTCAGAATAAATGGCCGTGGTACTACAGTTATCGAAATATTCTGGTTTACTAAAAAGAATGAAAATGTACCTGTGGATCTGAGAACAGACTCTGAGTACGCGAGTCGTTTGCTGTACAGGTGTTCTAACAACATCTGCACTCTGAGAATCACAGACCTGAGAGAGAGCGACTCAGCTGAGTACAAGTTCAGGTTCATAACAAACCAACCAGCTGGGAGATATTATGGTTCACCTGGAGTCACTTTGTCTGTCACAGGTAACATTTGTGATGAAAACCATGTCTGTTAGCTGTTAATCTGCTGTTAATCTCAGTGTGCCAATTATCATTCATTGAATTTGACAGTTATATTTTTTATATCTTTACAAATACAGGTTTCCATGTGATATTGTACCACTGTACTAGTTACTTACTCCTTAAAAAGTAATACTTTACTTATTACCGGGTGATAAAAGTAACTAGTTACGTTACTATATATCTTTCACTCCTGACCTTTGAACTACTGAGCTCTATTAAGTGATTTTACAAAACACAGCGTTGCTTAACACCACTCCGCACAAGTGGATGTATCACAGGCAGTGGCGGCCGGAGTTTATTTCTAAAGGCTAACTTTCACGTTGCTGTGCTGTTCAGCTGATGCTTCAATAGATTAGATGTAGAATTGTTTTGCTGGTCGCACAAAGTTTACAACGCTCGAAATTGTTCTTTGCATCTTATTCTGTGATACAATAATGGGAGCACTTACTGCTGTAGAAACAAAGCCTATCTCCCTTTTCTTCATTTTTCCTTCAGCTTCTTGGCTAACAGCTGACAGCTGACTTGAACAACAATGTCCAGTGCTGCTGACCTGCCGTGCAGTCGCACATTCACGTCGATGCGTTCAGTAACACAGTAACGCAGCGTTACTTGGATTAGTAACTTTAATATTATAACTGTTTTGGAAAACATAACCCGTTACATTACTAGTTACTGGGAAAAGTAACAATATTACAGTAATGCGTTACTGCCCAACACTGACCATGACTTCATGTATCTTTAAACATGAGCAATCCCATACACAGCAACAAAACTAGCTGTGAATTACTGCAGTAAAGACTAAAGTTTTCATAATAATAATAAAAAATATTTTATTTTCAGGTGTCCATGGTGATTCATGCAACAGAGTGACTTACACTGACAGAAGCATCTGTGCCTTCAAAGGCTCATCAGTGAACATTTCTTGTACTTACAGTTATTACGCATATATCAAATCTAAATTCTGGTTCAGTCCTGAACGTAGTCTTCAGTGGCAGAATCCCTCACAGCCTGAGGACCTTAGTAAAGACTCCCAGTATGCAGGTCGTGTTCAGGTCCTTGAAACACACAGCAGTAAGCTTTGAATGGAGGAGTAGTTTACCTGATTCAACTCTGACTGTCACAGGTACTGATGAACAGAAACTGTAACAGCACATTTAAATAATCAGATTGCATGTAAATGTACTGAACAGTGATCCTGGGGAAGAACTGTATGTGTGAAAGTGATTAGATGATGGTCACAATGTTTTATTGTTTTTAAAATCTCTGTGTGATTCAGTTTCACATAAAGAATATTTCAGATATTTAATTTTTTTTCTCCACAGATCTCCAGGTGCAGGTGATCAGATCAACAGTCTACCAGAATTATACTGAGGCAGAGCTGCTTTGTCACAGCAGCTGTCTTCTACCTGATCGTTCTTCCTTCGTCTGGTTCAAGAATGGACAGAAAATGGAAAGCATGGAGACATCTTCTTATAAAGATCAGTTTTATCCTGGAGACATCATCTCCTGTGCTGTAAAAGGACATGAGGATTTCAGCTCTCCTTCAGTGTGTGAGTTTACTCCACTGTGTCAGGAAAAAGCATGCTTACACACAATGTTATAACACTATTATTATTTCAGACATAAACATATTAGCATGTTTTCATTGAAAAACTTTATAATGGAGTAAAACGTTTCTGAAGATTTATTCTTCACAGACTCGACAGACATCTTAGTAAGGAATCCTAATATCATCATTAGCTCTGATAAGGTTATGTGTAAAGCTCCTTTTTTGAAAACATGTAGTCTATTAAGATAAACACATAGAAGAGAAGCTTCTTATTGTGTAAAATGAAAGTGCTGCGTGGGAACTAAAAGATAAAAACTAAACTCAATTTTTTTTAATTATTACAGAACTTTTAATACAGAGAAGAAAATCATTTGCATTAGAAGCAAGAGCAAAGAATAACAAATTATGTCTTTTGTCTATAAGAAAAAATCCACAATTAAGGCAGCAGGATTGAAACTTTGTAGGCCTGTATCATTTTTGTGCACTTTTGGATTGTTTGTTTTGTATCTGCATTTCCTCTGACTGGATTTGTATTTATCATGAACCTCTGGTTCCTCTGAGTAACCTGAGATACTTTCACCAAAATATCATGTCCAGTGTTGGGAGTAACAAAAGCAACGCAATTACATTAATGTTTTTTGCTGTAACGCCGTAATATAACACATTACTATAAAAAACTGGTAACATTATTGTTATGGATCATAGCGTGAGAGGCAGGTTGTAGGACCCAAATGCAGGACACAGAAGGCTGACCGGTACAGTTCAAAAGTTTATTAAACAAAAGGCGAAGGCAACAAAAAGCGAGCACACTTACTGGTGGCTGATAAAACAAAGTCCTGAAACAAAAGTCCAAAGTGAAATCCAAATCCAAAAATCCAAAATGCCAACAAAAATCCAAGAAACACGATAGTACAGGGAATTCACACACAGGAGGTTCACAGGACACAAGGCACGAGCACAAACACCAAAACAATGATCCGACAAAGACAAGACAGAAACACCAGGGCCCGTATTCACAAAGAATCTAAGAGTCCTCTCAGAAAACTCTTATCTTAGCTTAAAAACTTTTACCTAGGAGTCTTAGCTTAAGAGCTATTCACAACTGATCTGAGAGCAACTCTGAGCAAGGAAAAGACAAAAACTTTTATCTTAGTGAGGAGGCGGGGTTGACCCCGTTGCTATGTATGACACAATCGTTTGAAGACTGTGATTGGTTGGTTGTCCAAGAAGGAAAAAAAGAGTGATTCTAGTGTAGGTTATATTCTAAGCCTTTACTTTGGAAATTACATGCGTAATATTTCCTATTTGACCGTTCTCTCCTCTCTCTCTCTCTCACACACACACAACACACATTATATATGTGTATATAAATGCTGTTTTTTTATTTACCATGCTGTTAATTTCAGGTATTTGATTGGCTTGGAATGATAAAAATTGTTCCACTCTTTCCAATAACACTGATTGCTGGCGTTTCTATCTAAGTGGAGGTTTGAATGTTGGTTTTAATGGATCAAACACGGAATCAAAACCAAGAGCGAGAAAGCCCAACTGGACCAGTTAGTGGATAAACACAAGGCAATTCTAAAAGGAAAATTCGGGCCGGGTGTCACAGCACGGGGCGAGAAGCAGACGTGGGAGCTTAGCGCAAAATATTAACGGTTCATTCTCGTAGCGCAAGAGCTGCTATATTCATACATGCAGTTTTTTGAGCCTGCAAGGTGGGAATGTCCAGTGGAAACGAAATGAACTGCGACACAATAGAGGTTCTGAAAGTGCTGTAAGGCTGATGATACACACAGCAACTTTTAGAGCAATCGTGCAGGGCAACGCTGTCGTCAATAATAATGAGTAAAGATTACTACCGTAGGCTAATCCCCTTCCCCCGCCACTCCGCCACCGGCCCCGCTCCGCCGCTATCCATTTAAACATAGTCGGACTTGCCTCTAGCAAGATTGCCCAGCAACATTGCTCAAAAAAGTTGCCCCGTGTATCATCAGCTTTAATTGTTTGTGTGATCACGCTTACAGAAGGTTGTGACAGACCCAAATCATCACCGCTGCATTGCCAAATATCGTAATGTAGTGATTACTTTAATTCCTGCGCTGTCGGAGATGTTAGCGTGTATCTAATAAGATCAGTCACAAACACGATCCCTGTACGATCTAATCAATAGCGCCTGATTAACTCACTGTCATCCTGCAACACATTTCGTCTCCCTCTTCGTCTTTCTGCCATTTTCTCCTCTACTAAAGAAACTCTTAAGCCCCTTAAAAGTCCTCGTCGCTGCTCCTAACAATTCCGAGCTTAGGAGCTCTTTTAAGGCTTAAGATGCTTTGTGAATTACTTTTTTCTTTACTAGGATTTTTTCTCTAATTTTAAGAGTACACGCCCACTTTTCTCAGAATTTTCTTAGAATTACGTCACTAGGAGCTACTTTTAGCCTTAAGATTCTTTGTGAATACGGGCCCAGGTATATATACACAGGGGTAACGAGCAGGGCGGGAGCAACACAGGTGATGGGAATCAGGGATAACGAGGCACAGGCAGGGAGCAGAGGAAAACAGAGACAGACATGCAGAGGAATCACTGGGGAAACACTAGACAATACAAAACACTAGATAATACAGAACTCCAAACAGACCAAAATAATGAACACAAGAACTAAGACTAAAGACAGGATAAACAGACAGGATCATGACAATTAGTACCTTAACAGTCTCAGTAACACGCATCACAACAATAATTCACCAACACCGAAAAAATATTTCGGCACCAGAAAAACAAATCCATCAGTATAACAGAAAGGTAATTTTCTGTTGCGGTGGTTGATCAGCAGTAGGCAAACTGGTCATTGGTCAAGCCCACGTGTAGAAAACAGAGTAACAACCCACCCTTAACGTTGCGTGTAATGTGTCTTATTATCGGAATAATGCGCCAATTAAATGGCAGTGAAAGTAACGCAAAAGTAGTGTAAAGCCTTACGATTCAGAGACCGTAATATGATAAATAATTACTCTCAAATGACAGTAACTAGTATAATATATATAGTGTATTACATTTTGGAAGTAACTTGCCCAACACTGATCACGTCGGCCAAATCCAGTAAATGTAACGTTATCATGTGATCAGCATGAATTAGCTCAACATCAAGCTGATAAAAATATTACTGCAACGTTGCAGTAGGAGTTTCCAGCATGTTGTGTGAAGCTGTCTCCTTGTCCATCCATTTTTTTCTGGGAGTATTTTGCCAAAATGCAGCTGTCTTTGCTGAATGAGCTGGAACGTTTAAGTAACAGGGCCTGAACACGTCTGTGTGAAAAGCCACAGCCCTCATGATGGTGATTCCACGTTGATGAAACCAGTTGTGTTTCGTATTATGCTACGTTCATGAGTTTAAGCGACCATGTGTGGTCTGGTTGCAATCTTAAAACCGCAACGCTGGTGGCTGCAGAAAACTACATATTACTTCCTTTAAGTGCCACAGTTGCCTGAGTCACTCGCTGTCGCTCAGCTTGTGACACAGGGCCAAGGTTTGCCGTATATCCTTCTAGGATTATTCTTAATTTATTGTTATCCTGAAGTTCCTTGAAATTTCGGTATTAATAGACTGAATTTCTCAAAACATTGCTCTTTTATGCTCCAATATTATCACATTTCAGGAAACAATGTGTCTCTGTCTCCACCTCACCTGTCGTACAGTGCTCACATACTCTATATTCTTTTGGTAACCAGAACTTTTGATATCACCCTTTGTCAATTGCAGGGTCACTGAGCAGAGACGGGGACTCGAGTTTGAGACTCAGACTCGAGTCGCACACTCAGTGACTTCAGACTCGTCCTCAAAAGACTTCAGACTTGACTCGGACTCGAGGTGCGGGACTTGTGAACAATGTTTATTTTAGTAAACGTCTGATGAGCTTACTGTTATTCCCCTCCCAACGTTACCTAAAACCTACCTAACTACGTGTGAGAGGACAACAAACACAGTTTTCAGTCAGGACAACTTTCCCCAACCACTGATGTTGCTGCATTGTAGTTACATTTGGCGGTTTGGCTCTGTTCTGGGATGGAGATGTACTAAGGGTTCTAGCCAAACACTAGTCAGATGTTACTTCCCTTCTCTGTCTATCTAATAAACAAACATATATTTGAGTAATTTTGTTCACATCTCCCCCAGATGCTCCAAAGCTTCCCTCTGTGTCAGTGAGTCCCTCTGCTGAGATAGTGGAGGGCAGTTCAGTGACTCTGACCTGCAGCAGTGATGCTAACCCAGCAGCTACATACACCTGGTACAAGGAGAACCAAACACTGATTCAGAGACCAGAGGACATTTATCATTTCACCTCTATCAGCTTAAAGGACAGCGGGATCTACCACTGCAAGGCTGAGAATAAGTTTGGCCAGATCAACTCCACATCTGTATCCATAGATGTCCAGTGTAAGTACAAAACATCAGCAAATCATAGAATATGCTGAATTACAGACAGTGTATGAAAACATCTGATCAGCTTAGGTTGGCAGAAACTAAAGTAGCATCACAAGGGGTTTAAAGGATCATTTCAGATATTTTAGTTCTAACTAAATAATATAGTCACATGCCATTTGTACATTAAAATAGTTTTTGGTCACTTATCATTCCTCCTGTTCCTCCTTGAAGAGATATGTTTGTAGTGATTCTTTGCTGAGCTGCAGCAGAAGGTTTTCTGTCCTGACGTTACTCATTTGGTCACAAAGCTTTCCATGCTCAAACATTAGCGGTAAAATCAGAACATTATTTCTTACTTGTTGGTTTTATGAATTGCTTTTTGTAATTCCACAGATGTGCACTGTCTGTCTGTGGGGCTGCAGTGTTTCCACTGCAGACTGTGGATGTGCTTTATTGTTTTTCATTTTAAATAAATTTGCAAAGATTTAAAATACAAAACATCTTTCACATTGTCATTAAAGGGTATTGTTTGTACAGTTTTAGCAAAATAATGACTTTCATCCATTTTGGAACAAAGTCAATAACATAACAAAATGTGTAAAAAGTGAAGCAGATGTACTGTAGGTTTCTTCCTGAGACACAACATTGGCAATAAACCTACACACAGCTGCCAGGACAAAGATACCCACTAAGTTAGCCTGACTGAGACTGTGTGGAGAGGAGGAGTGACTGCAGGGACCAATGACTTTCTCAACATGCATTATAAGGCAATCAAAGTATTATATTTAGAAAAACTTGACAATCTGAATCTCTGGTCTATTTAACGATAAAGTTTTGTGAAAAGATATTGTGTTCTCATTTGTCGATGCTTTTTATGACATGCTTTGAGATGTGTCATGTGAAAAATAGACATGATTTCTGTTCTAGTTTATCCATTGATGTTTTCCTTGTTACAAAGCTTACAGCTTTAATAGAGGATAAATTCACCATGCAAATGCCTCTCTTGTCCATCCTGATGTAGTAAAACATGTTACAGTAAGTCACTAAACAACAACCTTGTTTGCCTAAAACCTGTTTTGTTTCTCTCCACATTCTCTCCCAGGTGCTCCAAACCTTCCCTCTGTGTCAGTGAGTCTCTCTGCTGAGATAGTGGAGGGCAGTTCAGTGACTCTGACCTGCAGCAGTGATGCTAACCCAGCAGCTAAATACACCTGGTACAAGGAGAATGAAGACTCACCAAAAGCATCAGGACAGAACTTCACCATCACTGACATCAGAGCTGAACACAGTGGGAATTATTACTGTGAAGCCCAGTACAGAAGCAGATGTCATAAGTTCACGTTACATCTGACTGTTCTGACAGGTAAGATTATGCTATATTTAAAGCGGTCCTCTCACATCTTTGAGCTGACCTTCGGTTGCAGCAGCTCAGCTTACTTTAGTTAGGATACTTTTTAAACTTCCCAAAATAACAACTTAAACCATTATTTGTGTCCAGTTATCTTCACTATTGGACCCAAACATTCAGTGTTTTTGCTTGATTGTTGTTTTCCAGGTTCATTGAAATTTCCAGTTGCTCTATCAGTCAGTGCTGTTGTTCTGGTCCTCATACTTCTTCTCCCTGTCTTCATATGGATTAGGTGAGCAGATCAGTTTCTCTGTGATTGACATCACTATAGATCTTAAAGGACAAGTCGGTCTCAAAGCTGTAGTCACATGCTCATCTGTACATTGGAAGTTGGCTGTAATGGTTCCTCATGTTAACACAGGCCCTCAAGAGATCCCCTCTTAAAGCAGTTTCAATGTAAGTGATGCAGGACAAAATCCAGTTTCCATTCTAAAAGACCAATTGTGGAAAATACACATTTGATTTGTCTAACCTAAGTTTATTAGCTTCAGCTTTTTGCACAGAAAGAGGATTTTGGATTTTGTCCCCCATCACTTACATTAAAACTACTTTAGAGAGGGATTTATTTGTGAGAGCAACCAATAACTTTCAATGCACATATGTATTATGCACATATGCACATATGTATTATGTTTGTTTGAAGAAATGTGTCGTGTGTTTAGTTAATCATTTGCTTCTTTTATTTATTCTCCTGTCAGAAGAAAGAGGTCTGTGCAACAACAACAACCTGAGGCTGATGAGATGCCACCCAACAGAGCAGAGGTACAAACAAAAACACACTGTTCAGACTGCAGAGTCAGCAGTCAGCTGAAAACTCATCTCATTGGTGCATCAAGTCCTTCTTTGACTACTTTCCTCACCAAATTAACCACAGCCTCCTTTATCTATCTCACCCCCTTATAGCATCCTTCTCTTTTTACATCTGACAACCTCATGGCCAAACTTAAGATAATGTGCAAGTTTAAGATTTTATTTTCAGTAACGTTTTATAAATGAACAGCATTTATTTTAATAGTTTTTAGACAGGAGAAAAAATCTGACTCACACCAGGTTTACCTGAAAGATTAAAGGACAGGTTCCACATTGTCCAAGTCTGTCTATTTCCCAGGTGTCCATATGAACATTTAAACTGTAATTATTCCTCCTGTAATTTCATCTCAGCCCTATATAAAACATAAGACTGTTAAATTCCCACAGTGAATTAAGCAGTCTTCATCCAGCCATACTTCTTGCCATGGTTCACCAGTACACTATCTTGTTAATAGGGCATTAAGTAAAATGTGAATACTATTATCATTATGCTAGGAGCAGTAGGTATTGCAACACAAAAAGAAGACATGTTTCCATCTAATTTAAAGCAGATTTTTGAAATGTTGCAAAAAATTAAAAAAAGGAAATGCGAAAAAGGTGAGTTTCCATCAGCTGTTTTGGAGCAAATATACCAGTAATGGCCATTGATCTTGGAAAAATGGAGAGAGGTCCTCAGAACTGTGTTTCAAGCGGGCAAGTTTCTACCGGCCATGTCTCCACACGTTATGGGAATATTGGTAAGACGCCAACAGCGGAAACAGCTGATCAGACGTGAGTTTCAAGTTCACTACATCAGAACTTATTCAGCAAAAGGGTTTCCATCTCCCAATTAGTGCATTAAGAGTTTTTCGACAAAAGCAAAAACCACCTCAAGCGAGCATAAAAAATCTTTTTGCGAGATTAAAGATTTTTTTTTGATTTTGCCGTTTTCATCAACCTTTTCTAACGCGATACTTCAAAATGCGCAAAACTAACATTGATGGAAACACGGCTACAGACTGATATCAAGCCTCAAGATCACAGTTCTTTGGTTTAGCTAATTAGTCTGAACACACTCCACCTTTTACCCTGCAGATATTTTACTGAATGGTCACATCATGCTGCAGTGCAGGAAGTCTTATTTACTACCCAAAGTTGCATTTGAGTTCTGTTTTTCTTGTAAGCAGTACATGGAAAATGTAATAATGACTATCTCTCTGGCCAGCAAACAGATGAACTTCAGTATGCAAACACACGATCTGTTAGGAACCAGGAAGAGGCTCTCTACTCCACCGTGAGCCCAGCTCAGCCCCTCAGTAACGAGGAGGATGTTTACGCGACCCCCAACTTCAACAGTGCCGCAGGGTGAGCAGCTCTTCACACAGGACAAACTTTGCTGCTGTTTAATTTAAATAAAATACACATTAAGTTTGAAAGTGCATTTTCAAACCCACATTTTTTGTTAGATGTTATGCAAATGTCTTTTAAACATGTTTTTAGGTTTCTTGATAAGTTTTCTTCTTTTAATTAGTGATTCCTTCACAGAACAAGGCCTCAAGCAGCTGTAGCAGGATGTATCAGCCCTGTACAGCAGAGTTAATAAAGGACAGTGAGTGTGATGACAGCATGGATCTGTGGTCTGTATTTATGCATGGACTTTCTATGTCCCTTTTCTCAGAAGGGGCCATTTAATGTTTCCACATTCCTCAGGACAGACTTTGCCAAGAATGCAGAATCAAGGCAGCAATATTAAGTCATACATCAATTCTAGTAATAAAGGACACGTAGATTAAATATTAGACACCTCTCTGATGGTTTAAACAAAACTCCTTCATGAAGGTAGAATTTATTACAGGACTGTTGTGTTAAACTGCATTACTTTAGCTCAGTGTACCATATCAGGTTTCAGGACTTTACTATTTTGATTATTATATGATCATATTTGGTCATAATGTTTGTTTATTTTTTTTTATTTAAAAGGGACAGTGGACATTAGTGAACATAAGGACTGTGCCCAAATGTAAATGAGCCAGATTTAGCCATGCAGACTAATTTTCATCTGGAGTCTCTGGTAGGTTGATGTTATAAGAATAAGTCTATCACATCTATTGTCAGTCTTCATTGCTAATTTTCTGAACTTTTATTTTTATTGCATGTTCATCTCTACTCATTATTTGTCTGTCTATATTGCTGCATGTATTAACTGTTTGCTTCATCTTGCATGTAAAATAGTGAGTAAGACACAAGATAAGACCTTTTCTTTCTTGCACTCCTTGTTTGGCCTGATGAGAGACTGCTTGGTAACGCTCTTTTTAAAATGTAAATGGATATAAACTGTATTTTTCATTTGCATTTTAAGCCTTTGACATGGAGTTTGTATTTCAATCTGATTAAACAGAACATGTAGCACATCTTTTTGTTGTTGTTGCATCTGAAATGAAAGGCACTTGACCATTTTAGGGCATAAAACAACTTTGAAAATAATTATTTTTTGGAGCTTATTTAAATTTTCTAAATTGGGGTTTAACAATCTTCACAGATGAGCTCAAAGGAAAGCAGTTTGTTGTTTATCCAGTTTGTCTCCTTGTTGCTTGAAACACTGAAGTGTGTAATAATGACTGAGAGTTGGTGTGCGACCATATCTATCATCTCCCATAGACCTAAATGTTCTGCACAAATGTTAAAGTTTAACTAGTTAAACAAAAGGCGAGCACACTTATGGGTGAGTGGCTGATCTAACAAAGCCCAAAACAAAGTCCAAAGTGAAAAACCAAAAAGCAAACAAAAATCCAAAAACACGACAGAACAGGTAAGGCACAGGAACACAGGGTATCCAAAATTCTGGACGTTAATATGTCCTTTGCTAAAAAACTCCCACTGATAAAGATGGGGGACAATATGCCGTCCTCTGTGCAAAAATGTGTTCACGAGTTTATATGAAATTAATATGAGGCTTAAGCCGTCTGAGTTAGACAAACAAAGTGCTCATCTCCCAAAGTTACTGACCTTTTAGAACAAAATCCCCACTTTGTGTTTACTCTGTGTTTCCTTGCTGAGCTGCAGTGACAGAGGGACGAGCGACCAAAGATGGAGTTTCCCAATAAAGAAGACTTTAACTTCACAGGATTCTCGTCTTATTTGTCTTACCCAGACTACCTCATATTAGCCCTCTGTGTATTTTTTACACAGACTGATGCCTGCTTGTTCGGAATCAGCATTGTTCTTTATTGGATTATCTTCATGTGGCAGATAAAAGTCTGCTGAGTACCATCTGATTCCTTCAGTCTCCCTTAACAGGATTTATTATAGCAAAAATTGTCAATAGTTTTATTAGCACAAACAGAAATAATTATCCTCCTTCAGAAAGTGCTGAGGTGATCAGTAGCCAGCTGCCCAGACAGGTAACAACTGCCTGTAACATCTGACAAGCTGTTTGTGTCTGAAGGATTTTAGGGCAAATTAATGGAGGTGACCTGCTAAACTTAACCTGTCTTCTTATGTCTCTGGACAGGGTGCTGCTGAAAATAAGATAAAACAAGGAACCTGACATGATGTGGATGCATTTCATGGTCTGGTTTAGTGTTTATGGATGTGATTACTTTTTTGTGAACATGTATTTCTTATGTGGTGACTAGGCCTGAAGGTTAACCATATTTAAAAAAAACACTCATTCACACTGAATGTATGAAAAAAAACAGTTGTCAGTATTTTTTAGTCTTTTTAAAGCACAACCTGGACAGCAACTTTACAAATATTTTGTAATATTACAAAATATAACAAAAATACACTATTTACACTTTTTAAACATTGCACATTTAATGCCACTCACAGGACAGTGTGAAAAATTGAGGTTTGATTCTTAGAAAGTTCCTCAAAAAGTCAAGTTCAGCATTCAGTGAATGCTGCTGTGAGAACAAAAAATCACTTCCTGTTTATGTGGTGACTCGTCAGCTTTTGTATTTGACCTCTGAGATCTCTTAATACAGTCTCCAAACTCTACAGGCATCAATACAAACTAATTTAGAGCTGCATGTTTTCATCGCAAACAGTGATTATTGGGATCATTTTCTCCTTTTATGCGATGGATTTTTGTTATTTTTTATCCAATAGAAACAATATTTTGCATCCATATGTTTGTAACCTGTTGGGTAGATCAAAGATCCTGCACACCTGTGTGGGTATTTCCTTACAACAATTTCCACCAGCTTTGTGTCAAGGCCTGCCCCTACTCTCCCGCTACGGTGTCTCTGATTGGCTAATATTAACCCTTACTCCACCCTAACCTAAACCTTAACTAATGTAATCAACAGAGGCAACGAGTACAATCCAACCAGAGTTGTCAGAAAGCTGTTGGGGGGTTGGGGGGGCATTATACTTTCCTTGTGTCTCTGCATCTCAGGTGGGAGGGACTAAGATGCAATGAAAAGATGGAAATGAGGGAAACAAGGATGCAGTTAAGAGAGTTGAGATGTAGCCCATGACGGGAGGCAAGGAGACGAGGCAAGGATGTACAGTCTGAGACACAGGTTGTTGTTTAAAGTAAAAAATGCATCATTTGCAAAACAACTGTAAGAATCATGTCTTTATTTCAAGTTAGAGATGTACAGTCTGTTCCTGCATATTAATGACGTAAAGAGGAAGGGCGGCTTTTAACACCTCCAGGGAGCGTCCTTCCCTTTATCAATACAAATGCTTATTGTGACTAACTGACATACTGGACGTCTCATGTATGTGATCTAACTGCTGATGTGCTGCATAGATGTGAGGAGCAGCTATGAGTTTAGCAGCAACAGCAAGTGGATTTGTTGTCTTCCTTTTCTCTGTACAAGGTACTGTACATCTTTATTTTATGTTAGCAGACTTCATAAAGTCAGAGGAAGGTGGGTTTCTCAGTAAATAATAAGATTTGATGTGTGATAGTATGCAATGTGGTGCGACCCCTGCAACACCAGACATTCACTTCTCTTTCTTTAAATTTAACTCTTTACATGACGACCAACAGAGAACCTGAGTCAGTGTCATGTCTTTCATTTAAAAAGAAATCACTTACTGTAGGAGTTGAAAGGTAGATAATAAAACTTAAAGTCACACTAATGGATGTTTTTCTATTAACAATGGGTCAAAAAATTGACATAGGAAAAACTTCATAATATTAAAGAAGTTGCTTGTAGTAATGAAGGCACAGAGAATAATTACCTGAAGCTGCAGTTCCCCTCAGCTCTACAGAGCACTTTTCTGTTTTGTTTCATTATCATGGTCTCACCAGCTTTGTTTCCAGCAGCTGCAGCTGATTTCAGTGAAAGGCTCTAAAATCACCCTGTACACTTACCTGCCTAGTACTAAATGACTAGCTGGTGACCGTAGCTAATGGCTAGCTGCTAAGGAATCCAGATATTTCCCTACTTCCCCACCTACAAACACTGACCAAGCTGGGTGTGCTGCTGCCTGGAAATGAACTGTTGGTTTGAGAGGTTCACAAACTGAATTATGTATATTTGTGTTGACTTAAAAATATGTCTCCTGAACACAGCTATAACTTTAAATTCCGCCTTTAAAACAGACATGGGAATCAGCCAATGTTGTTATTACTTTCATTAAGTTACAAAAATAAGTGTCTTGTTATCTACATACCACAGTAGTTGTCCACGCCTCAGTGTTCTGCATTTCTCTTCAGTTCCCATTCACACTCTGCAGCAGCCGACCACAGACAGGAAAGCAATTAGCAAAGCAGACTCCTTTTTTCATGTAGCCTATCACACCTCTCTAATATTTAATGTTCTGCTTTTTTATCCTGTTCAGTAAGAACACAGTGTCAGTACATCGCTGTTCCTTCACTGCACCCTCTGTATGATGTCCTGCTGTCACGTGTTCATCTCTGACTGCTCCTTTGTGTTTTATATTCTCATGTAAAACTGAATTATTTGAAGGCTTCTCTGTTCACTTTGGCATAAAGCAGAAGTAATTAGAACTTAATTTAAAACATATCAAAACAGAACAGTCTGTCTTCTTGGGAAGAGATCACATTTCCTCTTTTGCATAAAATGATTTTGGATGCAGATGTTTTCCATAATGTGTCTGTGAAAAACATTAATTTGAGTGTCAGGTGAAATGGACTTTATGATCCCCTAAAGCTATGACTCATACAAAGTCCCCAACAAAGAAGTAAAACTATAAGAAAAAGTTGTGATACAGTATAAATCTTATATTCAGTCAGTCAGGAAAATCTGCTGAGAACATTGAGATTATTTTTCTCACATTGACTTAAATCTGCAGTGCTGAACTTTTAACACTTCTGACATACAGTATATATATATATATACAGGCTTTGCCATACTGAGTTGCTGCTGTTGCTACAGTTGCTCCTAAGTTCAGTTACATG
Organism: Lepomis macrochirus; assembly: GCA_024633595.2. Classification (NCBI taxonomy): domain Eukaryota; kingdom Metazoa; phylum Chordata; class Actinopteri; order Centrarchiformes; family Centrarchidae; genus Lepomis; species Lepomis macrochirus. Next base: position 35,426,471 of record JALXJV020000003.1, on the reverse strand, counting down.
TGTTACGTACAGTAACACATGGTGGCTCCACTTTAATCTTGAAAAGCTGCAGAGCTGCAGTCGCTATTCATTCAACTTACACTTTAAATTTCCAGCTAAACTGAGGCTTTTGGAAGACCATTTTCTCTCTCTCTCTCTCTCTCTTTCTCTTGCCTGCCATTCACCGCTCTTGTGCAGAGTTTTGCATGCACGCCGTGCTGCCGACAATGGCATGCACATCGCGGTTCCTTGCGGGTCTATTTCAAGGAGCCGGCAATTTAAAAACGATTAAATATTCTTTGCTTGGTTCGTCAACGGTGATAAATTACCCGAAAGTCCCGCGAGGTGTGGACAACTGGGCACTACAACAGTGATGCTGAGCTCCGCTCCCTCTCTTCATCAAGTGTTCCTCCACTGCTACTACACACACACACACACACGTGCAATGACCCAGGGTTGGGGTTACAAATTTGGATTTATTTACGCACTTTAAAAACATTTATGGAAAGTTTTATACTTTTTACACTTTTATTTACAGCATTAAAGGTTGAAGTGTATATTGTAGAAGGCTGTTTCTTATTGGGAGAAAACTGGTACTTCTATGTAAAATCAGACGTTGAGCACCCCCACATCGCCAAAATGGTATGATCCTTGTTTCACTGCGCAGCTTTCATTGTGACATTGACAGTCGAATCAGGCTCCACCCATCAACGCATGAACCTTTGCCCTTCAGCCCTAGTTCATTTATATGTTAAAGTCCCACACTCCTGCTTTAAGGTGGCATGACATGAGGGTCAAAGTAGTTTTGGGAAATGTAGCTTCACACACTGAAGCACCTCCACTACAAATGAAAGTCTGTCTCCTGATGTTGTTGAGTCTGATTGTAGTTTCTGATGTGCTCTGTGTTACAGTGATACAGGGTCAGAATGGCTGGGGAGTGACTTACACCTCTACTCAGATCTGTGCCGTAAAAGGATCAACAGTGGAAATGAGCTGCACCTACACATACCCATCCAGAATAAATGGTCAGTGATACTACAGTTGAGGAAACATTCTGGTTTACTCAAATGAATGGAGATGTACCTGTGGATCTGAGAACAGACTCAGAGTACGCAGGTCGTTTGCAGTACAGTTGTTCTAACAACATCTGCACTCTGAGAATCACAGACCTGAGAGAGAGCGACTCAGCTGAGTACAAGTTCAGGTTCATAACAAACCAACAAGGTGGAAGATTTTATGGTTCACCTGGAGTCACTTTGTATGTCACAGGTAACATTTTCATGTTTCATGTTTTCATTATTTTCAACATCTATGAAACAAGAATATGAAAGTGTTGTTTGTGTATTTTCATGTGTGTCATCCCCCTCATGCGTGCATCCAGTGCATTCTGTGTGTCTAAAATGACATTCCAAATCAAAAACATGTTCAGTTCTTCAGGCAGTGCCATTGACCAAACACTGACATAGATAGGATTTGGTCCCTGGACGCTGCACAGCGGCTGCCTACTGCACCCTTGAGAGATGGGGTAAATGCAGAGAAGGAATTTCACAATATGTACAGTATGTGAATGTGACAATATAGAGTGCCTTTACCTTTTTTCACTTCTTCACAGATCTCCAGGTTCAGGTTAGCAGAACAAACGTTGGCATGATTACTACTGAGGCAGAGCTGCTTTGTCACAGCAGCTGTCGTCTACCTGATCGTCCTTCCTACATCTGGTACAAGAATGGACAGAAAATTCAGAAAGAAACATCTTTTTCTTATTCAGGCCACTTTTCTTCTACAGACAGTTATTCCTGTGCTGTGAAAGGACTGGAGGGTTTCCCCTCTCCTTCAGTGTGTAAGTTTACTTCATTTACATTTATTCATTTTAGCTGAAGCTTTTATCCAAAGCGACTTATAATTGCTGTATATGTAAAAGGTCGCACACAACTAGGGATTAAGTGTCTTGCTCAGGGACACGTTGGTGTCTCACAGTGGATTCAACCCAAAGGAATGAGTCTTATCCACTGCTCCATCACCACCCACCACAATCTTCCACTAATATAACACCATCTGGTGGAGAACTACATGTAATTTTCTTATCATTGTGACTCCTCACCAGCTCTGGTTTAAAGATAATCCAAAATTGTTTTTTCTTCAGGTGTCCGTCATCAAACCTGTAACAGAGTGACTTACACTGACAGAAGCATCTGTGCCTTCAAAGGCTCATCAGTGGACATTTCTTCTACTTACAACAGTTATGAAACTATCACATCTAAATTCTGGTTCAGTCCTGAACGTAGTCTTCAGTGGCAGAATCCCTCACAGCCTGAGGACCTTAGTAAAGACTCCCAGTATGCAGGTCGTGTTCAGGTCCTTGAAACAGAGACAGGACGCTCCACTCTGAGAATCACTGACCTGAGAGAGATCGACTCAGCTGAGTATCACTTCAAATTCACAGCAGGAAGCTTTGAATGGAGGAGCAGTTTACCTGGTACAACTCTGACTGTCACAGGTACTGATGAACACAAACTGTAACAGCACATTTAAACTATCTGATGACAAGTGAATGTGTCGAACAGTGATCCTAATGGGAAAGAATAGATTATGTGATTAATTGATTACATGATTGTCATATTGCTCTATTGTTTATATCTCTGTGTGTGATTCAGTTCCATATAAAGACCAAATATTTGTTTTTTTTCCTTCACAGATCTCCAGGTGCAGGTGATCAGATCAACAGTCCACAACAATTATACTGAGGCAGAGCTGCTTTGTCACAGCAGCTGTCGTCTACCTGATCGTCCTTCCTACGTCTGGTTCAAGAATGGACAGAAAATGCAAAGCATGGAGACATCTTCATATAAAGATCAGTTTTATCCTGGAGACATCATCTCCTGTGCTGTAAAAGGACATGAGGATTTCAGCTCTCCTTCAGTGTGTGAGTTTACTCCACTGTGTCAGGGGAAAAACATACTGACATTACATTTTGTTTGTTTGATTGTTTTGAAGTCTTCTAAATCTTAATAAGGATGCAGCAACTTTATTTATAGAAGAAAAACTACTTGTATTAGAAAAGTAAATTTAGAAGTTAGGAAAGTAATATTAATATTGTGATATAACATGTTGAAATATTGTCATATTACGTGAATATTTTTATTCAGGAATATTTAGTATAAGTATAAAATATGTTGTTGATACATTTAATGTTTCAGTGCTCTGTTACTTCTATTGATGATGTCAAAGCCAATAGCTGTTAGCTGAAGTTAATTGAACAGTTTTTGACTGAGACACAATGGATTATTGATATTGTTTCATAGTAAAACTTTAAAATAGGGTTACAAGTTTCTAAAGATAAAGACCGGACAGGCTTACCAGACTGGATCATATGATGGAAACATTTGAAAACTATTACAATAAAACTGTATGTGTTATTAAGAGCCTGTTTGTATTTTCAATTTTTAAACTTTGCTCCCACTCTATAACTTTATACAGTCTGTTATGTAGACTCAACTGAATTATTTACAAAACATAAGGAAGTGATCTGACAGCTGGCAACAACTACAACTTAACTGAGACAACTGTCAGGACTGACTCAGCAAACAGGACCTGAACACAACCAGCATCCCGTATATAGAGACAAATGATTCCAGACGTGTTATTGGCTGTCAGTTTCCTCCAGCAGGAGTCAAACCTGGGACAAGTCCAGGATCAGCACTCTGGACAGCCACTGTGACAAATAGTAGAGAGGATCAAAAAGAAAGCACAGAGAAGTTTTGTCCATGATAACAAATCTTTAAGTAATTCATGTTCATATCTCCTCCAGATGCTCCAAAGCTCCCCTCTGTGTCAGTGAGTCCCTCTGCTGAGATAGTGGAGGGCAGTTCAGTGACTCTGACCTGCAGCAGTGATGCTAAACCAGCAGCTAAATACACCTGGTACAAGGAGAACCAAGCACTGCTCAGTAAAGAACCACAGCTTGTCTTCAGCTCCATCCAGTCCTCTGACTCTGGAGAGTATTACTGTGCAGCTGAGAGCAAGCTGGGGAGGAGGACATCATCTAAATACATCATTAATGTCAAATGTGAGTGAAACAGCTTATTTAAATACAAACAGCGAACTTGACCCAGATCCAAATTCAGATTCATCTTTATTGTCACACATGTACAAGTACACAGTGAAATGTGTTTCTTGGAGAAAAGCCTCCGGGCTGCAGCTATTCAGATTCAGCAGTGAGACAATGATTTTTAATCCAATTTAGGTTGATTCGGCAACAATTGTCCTGATCAATGTCCGCCAATCTCTCTCCTCACCAGCGTCATGCGTGCATCCTGTTCATTCTGTGATTTCGACAGTCCTTCCATTTTCATTGTCTGTCCGGCGGTTACCCTAAGCAACTCACCAGACTGCACCCTGATGGTGTCCATCCTCCTCTGCGCTTCCACAGACCGGTCTGAGATGTTACGAGACAGTTCACCGTTCTGATCAGCCCTCTGATGTAAAACCTTCAGCTTCTCGTTCACTTCATTTAAGCAAGTTAAAGTTCCCCAGACAGCTTTTGGGTGAATTTACTGGCGGCTGTCTTACCAATTTTGCGGTATATTAGGGAGTTTCCACACGACAAAAACCCATGTTTTAAGTCCTTGTCACAGCAGCCAGGGTTTGAATCCAACCTGTTTCCTGTATGTCATCCCCCTCTCACACACCTGCATTTCATGTCCCTGTCCAGCTATACAATAATTAAAAGGCCAAAGCCGAAAAAATATTTTTTTTAAAAACAAACAGCTTATATCTGTCCTTTCAACCCGTTCTCATCAATATGAGTACAAATAACACACTTTGGTGCAATCAATAGTGTTGTCAACATGGAAGACAGGCTGGAGATATTATTAGCAGGAGGAAAACAGTAACAGCAGGTGGAGTTGGAGCAAGACTCAGTAACAACCAATCAGTAATTCTCTTTCTCTTATGAGTCCAATTTACATTTTAGGTCTGTGTGTAACGACAGGTCTGCCTGTTAAATGATTCATTACATATTAGCAGAAGAAGAGAAAACTACCTGTAATAATTGTCACGATACTGTCCTGTGTGCTGTGTTTTTGGGTTTTTGGTCTGAGGGTTTTGGTTTTGTATGTCAGTTATGTCACCTGTTCTGAGTTTATTCTTATCTGTTTAGTTTCATTATTCTGTTATTTAGTCTGTGAGTTTGTTCCATGTCTTAGTCCCCCGTCCTGTTTTCCTGTTGGTCCCGTCTCTGTTCGTACTCCGTCCTGTTAGTCAGTTGTCATGTTCCTGGTCTTATGTTCTGTTAGTTCTGTGTCTGAGTTCATGTTAGTGTTTACTTCTGGTCTGTGTTCTTATGTGTTATTTTGCCCCATGTCCACCTGAGTTCTGTTTTGTTCTCTGTTTCAGTCTGTGTTCCTTGTGTGTTTATTTGTGATCTGTTTGCTGGTGTCTGTTACTCCTGTAGTTTCTATGTTCCTTTTGCTTGTCCACTTTATACCTTGTGTCCCAGTTAATGTATGGTCTTGTATTTTGCATCTGTGTGTGTCTGTTTCCCCCTGCTGCCTCTCTGCCTGCCTGCTTGTCTGTTTTCCATGCTGTCTCTCTGCCTACCTCGTTATCCCTGATCCCACTCACCTGTGTTGCTCCTGCCCTGCTCGTTAGTCCCGTGTGCATATATACCTGGTGTTTCTGTTTAGTCCTTGTCCGGTCATTGTTGTGTCGTGTTATGAATTACGCCCTGCCCTGCCCTGCCCTGCCCTGCCCTGCCCTGCCCTGCCCTGCCCTGCCCTGCCCTGCCCTGCCCTGCCCTGCCTCGCCTCGCCTCGCCTCGCCTCGTCTCTGCCCTGGATCACCCCATTTTGGATTATCTGTGTGTTTTGGATTTTGTTTTGGACTCTGTTCACCAGCCATTCTGTAAGTGTGCTCGCCTTTTGTTTGACTTTAATAAACCCTTTGAGTTATACCTGCTCCGCCCTGTGTGTCCTGCATTTGGGTCCTCACCTGCTCTGCCCTGCACTCCACACACAACCTGCTGCACCCCAAGCGTGACAATAATCCACTCGACACAATGGGAAAAATTAAAAATATTTTTATTTTATTTTGATTACATTTTTTTTCTTTTGATTAGTGCTTGACAGCTTTGATTTAGAATTCATCCTGACGTGGCTACTATACATCTCTCAATCACCTAACTTACCAAGCTTTGACACTGTGTTGAAAGATTTAATGTCACTGGTGCTGTGCCAACCATGTTGACATTGCACTCAGCTCCCCTCTAAGTAAAACCATAAAAGTTGCTATGCGCTTGACAAAATGTGAGGTTCCAGCAACAAAGTGAAGAAATTATGTTTTGCTCCAAATGTGAGAAGTTTTTGGGTCAGTTTTGTGATTCCTGTGGGAGGCCACTAAGTTTCTTCACAAAAAGGTCATAAAGACGATCAATAAACAATAACTTGTATTGCTCCTGCTTGTGGCACCCCATGGCTAAACAAAGGACTGTCAACAGCACATTATTGTCTCTCTTTTCTCCCCAGATGCTCCAAAGCTTCCCTCTGTGTCAGTGAGTCCCTCTGCTGAGATAGTGGAGTTCAGTGACTATATACAACCCTGAGTCAAACTCCTCGTATGTGAACACATGACTGGCAATAAAGCTGATTCTGATTCTGAGTCCGACTTACATCGTCTTTGACTGTATACAGGCAACCGCCGTAAATGAAAGAAACTCAGATGTGTCGGGGACAGCTCCACTGTTTATGCATAAATGATGCAATTGGCTTACGTCACTGGTGTAATTGCCGACCATATAGACCTACATAACATGATCTGCACCGTCTCCTTAAGTGAGAAAATCACAACAGGATGTTAAAAAGGAGAGATAAACTGCTCACCTTTGCTCATTGGTGAAACCGCCCGTCAGTAAGCCATGTAAATTAAACCTATAAATAACTCAACATTGACTTAGTTTCTCATGGGACTCGAATGCTGGTCTCCTGTTCCTCCTTTGCTACCTTCATACGGTCTTTATTGGTGTCAAAAAATGCACATATGATTCAAACAACATTTATATTTTTCTTTTCTGATACTAATCAGGAAAACGCATCAGTTTGTTCAACCAAACTAAACAGGGTAGGTGTAAAAGCATCCTGTTCGTATCACGATCCAAAACACAGAGTAACATAGAAAGTGCTGAAGTCACAGTCTGTAGGTTAGTGATGTGCAGATCGATCCTTAAGTATTGATATTTCTGATACCAACATTTCCTGCTCTAGGATCGATACTCATATAGAAGGATTGATATCTAAACACAGTAATTTGGAGTGGGTGTGTGTTTTATCACATCTTACTGTCACCAGGATGCTTTAATCATACTCGGTTGATAGGAACTACTTTTCCTTCCGCCTGTCAAAGTCATGCTTGCGCTATGGCTCTGTGATTCTTTGAAGTGAGACTCTGCAGCCCTCTACATTTCCTGGAATACTGGCTGACTGTAAAAACAGTCACGTCTGGCTGTATTTTAGCTGTAAAGGTAATAATGTGACATGTGAATAATGTGACTTGACATTGAAATACTTTGGCAACACTGCAAACTTTGCTAAACATCTGAGATTAAGTCAAAATAACAGGATGATGTTATGAAGCGGCAGTTCTGAGCAAGATATTTTTATTATAATTAAAGAATATGACGTTTGATGTCTTGTCATTATGCAGCTATTATTTTGAATTGGTAAACCTACAGCCTGCTTCTTATTTCTCTTATAAATACAGAAACGGGAGGAGGGAGGTCACATTAAACCAGAAATAAATGTAGTTATGTAGTTAGAAGTAAATGTAATATGTAATATGTAAAAGTATTGGTATCAGTATCGGCAATACCAGTCTGGGTCTAACTTGGATTTGGATCGTAAAGGAATTAAGTGGTATAGCACATCACTAGTGTAGTCTTCTTCCCAAGACACTGAAAGTAAACCTACATACAACTACCAGGACAAAGATACCCAGCCTGACTGAGCCTTCATGTTAGCTTCAGCTAAACTTTAAACAGCATTTTGCACAGACAGGAGGGGTGACGGCAGGGACCAATGATTCTTTCAAAGCTCGGTCATCATGCTTTTTGTGACGTACTGTGTTTTTGGTTTAGATATGCGTCATGTGAAATATAGACATGCTTCTTTTTTTTTGCTGCGCTTACAGGTTTAGTGGATTGGGAGTAATTCACCATGTAAATGCCTGTCTTGAACATTGTCAACATGTTAACTGTATTTTCACTCAGTGTCATAGTTAGTCACAACACATTGTCTCCCTTACCATGTTGTGAACCTGCAGCACAGCTTATCAAGTGGTGCAGAGGGATCAGATAAATAATGACTAGCTATTTTATGTTATAAATGTTGTATTTGTATACGTTCCTCCCCAGATGCTCCAAAGCTTCCCTCTGTGTCAGTGAGTCCCTCTGCTGAGGTAGTGAAGAACAGTTCAGTGACTCTGACCTGCAGCAGTGATGCTAACCCAGCAGCTAATTATACCTGGTACAAGGAGAATGAAGATTCACCAAAAGCATCAGGACAGAACTTCACCATCACTGACTTCAGAGCTGAACACAGTGGGAATTATTACTGTGAAGCCCAGAACAGAAGAGGACGTCATAACTCCACCTTACATCTGATTGTTCTGGCAGGTAAGTTTCTCTTGGCTGATTAACAGAAGAGCATCACCTGGCAAACTGATCCAGCTCAGTTTATCTAATAACGTTCTATCTCCATTTCTAGAGAAATCATCAGTGATAAGAAATATCAAGTTGATTCTGGTGGTTGTGATGCCAATTGCCCTACTTCTGTTTTGTCTGAGGTGAAACAATGAAAATGAATCAGTTCCATCACTGACCTTTACTTTGAATATGTACTTTCATAGTTTTGGAGTCATCAATTAAACTTTTTATTTATTTGTTTTTTGATTCAATTCAGGAAGAAGAAAACTCTGAGCTCCACTGCTAAACCAAATAAACCCATAGAGACTATAGAGGTGAGAAAGCTGTTGGGTCACGTTGACAGAACTTTAATTTTAACTTTAATTTTAATATAAAATCTAATTGCTCTAATTCCATTTATGAGGCCTTTGACTCTTCTTGTTTTCTCTCCCTGTCAGCTGAAGTCTGATCCTGACTGTACCAACGTCTCAGCCTTGAACCAAAACTGTATGTGACTTTCTTGAGATGCAATCAAACCAGAGCAGACTCACTTGGATGGGAACAAAGATGTATCCAACGAAGGTTGAGGTCAAGGGTAACTGGACTTGGTTGAAGATAACAGAAACATTGAAGTAGTCCAGTGGAGAACGAGGGGCTTTGGAGGATGACGGGATGTATGTACATTTACCTTCAACTCCAATTTTAGTTTTCATTAGCAGCAGGTAGACGTCAGCAGCAGCATGTGGCAGAAGATTTAACTAAAATGTAAGCTTTATTTTCACCTGTGCAGGTACATTACTTACACTCAATATTTAACTCAGTATGCAAAATGTTATTAAAAATTTTAATGTAATAACTTCTTTTTAAAAAATACTATTTGTCCTTTCACACCTGTCCTGGTAATGAAAGCCAATGAAACCAACACGTCGAACTGGAAGCTAAGTATTTCACAACATGTACAGTCTATATTTAAACACTGAAATGTGCAGATATGTGTATACTGTCCATATATGTCGATATGTGTGTACTATGCGTAGTTTGTGTTTAGAATTCATATTGAAGGGGCTCTTTGTACAGACTGTGAAAACAAATTTCCTCCACTGAGGACAATAAAGTCAAATCAAATCAATCAAGAAATCAAACAGAAGCTGAGCTTTATCACACTTTGCTTGTTGTATCATTTGTGCTGCAGTGGCTGATTGAAATAAACAGCCAGCTTCCACAACAACTCTGCAGTTTGATCATCATTTCAGTTTCCTCTCACTGCTGCAGAGGGCGACAGTGTGCAGGAAGTTTGGGATTTCAGGTTTGAAAAAATTCAGAGCAATTCATTCATTTATTCAGAGCAAAGCTTGTACTTATCAGTAATGAACATAAAGGAAATTTGAATCAGTTTGTTTTCTCTGAATTATTTTGTTCCCAAATTAGTGGAGATCAGGGTCATTTATTTGGTTAGAAAGTTTATAAAGTGCTTGTGCACCTCAGCCTAAAAACAGGTTCAAATACACACAGATCAGCCACAATATTATGACCACTGACAGGTGATGTGAATAACACTGATTATCTTGTTGACTATGACAGCTGTCAGTGGGATATATCAGAAATATATATAGCAGAAAGTGAACATTGTGTCCTCATAGTTGATGTGTTAGAACCAGGAAAAACTGGCAGTGTAAGGATCTGAGCAACTTTGTAAAGGGCCAAATTGTGATGCCTAGACGACCGGGTCAGAGCATCTCCAAAACAGTCTGCAGAGGTCAGTACTTAATAGAAGTGGTCCAAGGAAGGAATAGCTGTGAACCGGATATGGGGTCATGGACAGCCATGGCTCACTGACGCATGTGGGGAGCTAATACAGGTCAAACTGCTGAAAAAGCTGATGCTGGTTCTGAAAGGAGTCAGAGCACACAGTGACCCTCAACAGGTCAGTGCTGTTTTGGTGGCAAGAGGAAGACTTACATTATGACCAGCAGGTGGTCAGGTACATCTGCACCCACCCCACCAAAGCTTGTTACAAAGGTCGTCGAACATAATCAAAAGAGTCAAAGAGTTGTACCAAAGAACCACAAGTTTATTAAATAACCATGAAATAAGTAAAAATGTATCTCAACCAAAATAACACAAAACAAACAAAAGAAAGGTAAGCCCTGCAGACCAGCCCACAAAGGGCCGTAGGATCTGGAGGCTTCCCCTCTCCCCTAAACCAATCTATAAATCTATAAATATACATACATACATACACATCTATGAATAAACAGAAATAACGTCACAAACACTAAACCATCAGTTCCTTCAGAAATATTAAAGCTGCAAGCAGCGTTGGGCGGGCCCTCGCACTTGAAGCGTGTCGGGTGTGAGGCAGCCGTGTTGCAGATTTTGGAGCTCTACCAGTGAGGCTGTGAATCTGCTACACACTGCAGGTGTGAGCATCTACACTGAAGTTACAACTTCCTGTGTCATGGCAAAGACTTTAACTTCGCCGCCACCGCCATGCCATTAACTGCAAGCTCACGAGTTTTGCAACATGGCCTCATCAAGGGTTTCCTGGGACAGTTTTGAAGTTGATACAACCTGCTAGGAGTAGTACATTACAGCATAAAATGTGTAATTTCCTGTTGCCAGCAGGTGGCACTATCACTTTGAGTGAATAATGGCATATGGTTGTGTTCAGGGCGCTACTCTTCTAATGTATTCCAAATTTGGTGCAGATGTGAGAATGTAGTCTGAAATTACAATAACTTCCTGTTTCATGGCATCTCATCAATTTTGGACATCACGCCATGGCCTCGCCGTTCCCTAAAAACTCATCATTTGCACAACTCTTTATCGTCAATGCTTTTAGACTGCACAGCACAAATCTGAAGTCGGTCGGACTAAATCCCTAGGAGGAACATGTGTCGTGAAATAAAATGCCGTTTAACGAAAATTTCCCGTTGGTTTAGACCATCGCTCAGAGCTTTGGTGTCTGCATGACACATTGCCACAGAAATTTGTACATATGTGTAGGGGCTGTTAAAGGTCATTTCCCTTTGTCTTATTAAAAGTGTAAAATTTTGAACAGATCTTAGCTTGTAAAGTAAAGTTACAACTTCCTGTGTCATGGCGAAGCATGGCACGCCACTGCCTAAAGCAAATTTGTTCATTCGTTAAAGTACTAATTGTGTAAATCGCCAAAAATGACCATAAAATTCAAAATGACTAACTTCCTGTTGGGTTTAGGCAATGCCTGCAAGAGGCTTTTTTGTGCGTCTGGATATGATACACGTACCACAGAAATTCCGCACACGTAGGTGAAACTTTACCCGGGGACGCTCTGTAGGGGGCGCTAGTGGGTCATTTTACCATGCCCATGCGCAAAACCCAAAAAATACAAAATTTTTCACCGCACCTGAATTATGTGCAAAGTTTGGTGAGGTTTCCAGTAAGTTGAGGTTACTTTCCAGAAGAAATAAAGAAAATAAATAAATAACAATCACTTCAGTTTCAATAGGGACCTCACACGTTTTGTGCTCGGGCCTTGATAAGAAAAACAACAATCAAAAGAATACACATCTGCAGCCGTCCCAGACAGTCTGCTGCCGCCATGGCTGGAAGGTGGACAAGAGAGAGAGCGAGAGAGCCAAGCCAAGATTTGTTTCTCGCTGTATTTCCTCTTTTCTTCTCTGCTTGCATGTTTTCCTTGCGACAACTTCCTCCAGCTTTGTGTCAAGGCCTGCACATATGCTCCCCCTACTCTGTCTCTGATGGCTAATGTTAACCCTAAAATTAATATTAACCTTTACTCCACTCTAACCCAAACCTTAACCAACCTAATCAACAGAGGCAACGAGAACAAACCAATCACAGTTGTCAGAAAGCTGGCAGGGGGGAAATGATGCTTCCCTCGCGTCTCTCCATGCATCTAAGGTGGGAGGGAGTGAGAAGCAAGTGAGGGAAATGTGGATGCAAACAAGAGACTTGAAAAGCACCCATAAATGAGGGAAACATGGATTCCTTACCTTAAAATTTCCCAAAAACCTGATGTTCAAATATTGTTAATAATAAATTGTCCTACCAGTTGAAACCCCTTGTCACTGAATCTTATTAATTGTGGGTAACCTATGGCAACTGTTAATTAGATCTTTGCCTTGGTTACAAACTGATAAACAAGAGTTTCAGTTTACACAATTGACGTATCATACTGTGTGTACTGGGGCTGTAAACAAACTGCACCTGGGTTGTTTTTTTAAAAAAGTGATTAATTTTTTCACTCCTCAAACAGTCTTCTTAAGAAACGTGTCAGAAGCAGTACCTGGCCACAGACTTACTATAATCTAATAATAATAAACTATATTTTAAGTAGTTAATGCATTATTTGCAAAACAACAGTAAGATTCCTGTCTTCATTTCAACAGTGCATATTAATGATGTAAAGAGGAAGAAAGTCAGGGCGGCTTTTAACACTTAACTGTCTATTTTAGCACAAGTGAACCAAGCACAGAGACAAACTGTCTTCAAAGACAGCATCCTCCCTTTTTGATTACAAATGTTTATTGTGACTAACTAACATACAGGACTACTCATGTAAGTGATCTACCTGCTGATTTAACAGACGTGAGGAGCAGCTATGAGTTTATCAGCAGCAGCAAGTGGATTTGTTGTCTTCCTTCTCTCTGTACAAGGTACTGTACATCTTTATTTTATGGTATTAGACTTCAGAAAATCAGAGGAAGGTGTTGTTTCTCGTAAATAATAAGATTAGATGTGTGATGTTATGCAAAGTGGTGCAACCCCTGACATTCACTTCTTTTTCCTTTAAATTTAACTCTTTACATGACGGAGAACATGAGTCAGTGTCATGTCTTTCACGTTACTTACTGTAGGAGTTGAAAGGTGAATAACAAAACTTAAAGTTAAACAAAGCTGGTTTCACCTTTCAATGAAATCCATTTGATTTCATTGAAAGGCTCTAACAACACCCTGTACACTACCTGCCTAGTACTAAATGAATAGCTGGTAACCGTAGCTAATGGCTAGCTGCTAAGGAGACACAACAAGCAGGTTTAATTCAAGTGTTTATTAATAACGAAAAGCGAGCACACTTACAAGAGGCTGAATCTAAAAAGTAATCCACAAGGGAAGGGTAAACCCCTAATTCAAATACAAGAAGACAAGATTTCAGATATCCAGACAAGGCTTCTTCATACAACAAAACGCTCAAGACACAAGACAGAGAAGGCATCCACACACAGAGGGTATTCCGCAAACAGTTTCCCAACAAAGAGAAGACAGAAACACCAGGTATATATACAGGGACTAACGAGCAGGGCGGGAGCAACACAGGTGAAAGTGATCAGGGTAAACGAGGCACAGCCAGGAAGAGAGAGCGAGCAGAGGAAAACAGAAGCTGACAAGACAGCCAGGGTGGGCGGAGGGAGGTCAGGCGGAGAGCCAGAAACCAAAACAAAAGTCTCTTGGACCAATTATGGGAAGGGCAAGACGCTTCAAGTGGCCGACCGAGGCGGCCAGGGGTAGAGGGCAGTTTGGGAGGCTGACCCGCAGGTCGAACCAGTAGGCCAAGCAGAAGAAGGGGGTGAAACAGTTCAGGAGGTCGCCCGGGAGGACGACCCAACAGGCCACACAGATCAGATGAAATGAGTCGTCCCGGAATACGACCCCGATGGCAGAGTTCAGGGGGTCGGCAGGAAGACAAATAATGAGGCTGGAAACACACTGGAGACCAAGCAGGAAGCCCACAAAGATGGTGAAACCTCCCCTGGGGTCCCAGCAGAGGTCGCTGGCGATGGCAGGAACCCACCAGGGGCCACCGAGGATGAGACCTCTCCGAAGGTCGGGCAGGAGGCCAGCTAAGGCGAATCCTCCCTGGAGGACGCTGCGGGCCGAGGGCGAAACCTCCCTGGAGGACGCTGCGGTCCGAGGGCTGTGCAGCGGGGCAGAGGCCTGCCGGCGGAGCTGGTGCTGGTCGGTCCACTGACGGAGGATCAGGAACAGGAGTCGGCTGGGCCACAAACGGAGCAGGTACTGGTCGGACCACCAATCGAGGTTCTGGAGCTGGTTCCGTTCTTTTGGTTGCTCGACGACTGGAGCCACGAGGAACAGGGGGAGTCAGCTGGACCACCAATGGAGCTGGTGTTGGTCGGACCACCGACAAGGAACCAGAAGTCATTCAGACCACCAGTGAAGCTGGTGCCAGTCATACCAACGATGGAGCACAAGGAGCAGGAGTCGGCTGGACCACCGGCGAAGCTGCTGCCGGTTGGACCACCGATCGGTGGATAGGAACAAGAGTCGGCTGGGCCACCAATGGAGCTGGTGCTGGTCGGACCACTGACCAAGGAACAGGAGTCGTTTGGACCACCGGCGGGACTGGTTGAACTATCAACAGAGGCTCAGGAGTTGGAGGCAACTGGACCATCAATGGAGCTGGTGCTGGTTCTTTGGTCGCTCGATGACGGGAGCCACGTCGCCCTCCAGCTGGCCTTACTGGAGGTTAATCAATCTTGGAACTAGCCTCCAGGCTAGCAGGCCAATGACTGGCTGCCCGAGCTTCCTCCGATTCCTGGCCTTCTTCGCTATGAAGGCCAGGACAGTCATTGTCCCAGAGTCTTTATTGGGGGGCTCGGGCAGGCAGACGGGATGGCGAGGCGGGTGGTTAGTTGCAGGAGCGGTTAGCAGGCCGGGAATCAGGCAGGGGCTAGCCGGGCTGGCAATAAGGAGGCTTCCCATCATGCAGCCAGCAGGCCGGGAATCAGGCAGGGAGCTAGCCACTGGAGTGCTAGCAGGCCGGGGCTCAAGCTGTCTGGTGTCGGCTGGCAACCTGTTAGCTGGCTCATGGCTAACAGGCTGATGAACCGGTGATGGCTTGGCTGGGGAAACGGCAGAGGTGTGGAGGAAGTCCAAAATCCATTATGGAAAAGTCTCGGCCGCTCCTGGGTGAGCAGCCAATTGTGTCCTGGCTAAGGACACAATAACCTCCTTGAGGCTAATGTGGCTGGCCTTGTACCACATGTTACACAGTTCCATCAAGTCGAAGCACAAGTCATTAAGCTCCTCGGACAGTGTCTGCTGGGTCCTGCTTTGGTCAGGTCATTCTGTCTCAAAATCCCGTGTGTGGTGCAGGCTTGAGCAGGTTGGAGGACCCAAACGCAGGACACAACTAGCCTAGTTTAGTTCAAGGGTTTATTAATAACGAAAAGCGAGCACCCTTACAAAACAGAGGCTGAGTCCAAAAAGTAATCTACAAGGGAAAGGGAAAAACACAAAATCCAAATACAAGAAGACAAGGTTTCTTCATACAACAAAACACTCTGACACAAAACAGAGAGGCATCCACTCACACACACACAGAGGGTATTCCACAAACAATGACCCAACAAAGAGAAGGTAGAAATACCAGGTATATATACAGGGACTAACGAGCAGGGCAGGAGCAACACAGGTGAAAGTGATCAGTGTAAACTAGGCACAGGCAGGGAGAGAGAGAGAGAACAGAGGAAAACAGAGAAGCTGACAAGACAAGGGGCAGAACGAATAACCAACCAGACAGAAACACACATGTAACAAGAGTACAAGAACCCAAACGAGAACACAGAACCAGAACACAGAGTGCAGAGGAGACTAAAACAAAATAATGTACACAAGAACTAAAGAAATGAAACTAGCCCCTGACTCCCCAACAGGCCACACAGACAGGATTATGACATTTGTTTTTAAAGAATAAGCTAACAATAAAATTAAAGGAATGTTTAAATCTATTATAATATAGTGAATATATGCTGAACTGAAATATATGTTTTTGTGCTGCCATAAAAAATGTGTCTGATCATGTTTATCTTGAACACAGCTTTAGATTCCACCTTTAAAAAAATATGGGAATCAGCCAAAGTTATTACTTTGACCAAGTTACTATTACTCTCTCCAATAGTAAGTGGTTTCTTATCTACATAGTAGCCTCAGTGTTCTGCATTTCTTTACAGTTTCCATTCACACTCTGCTGCAGCCGACCACAAACAGGAAAGCAACTAAGCAAAGCAGACTCCTTTTTTCATGTAGCCTATCACGCCCCTCTGATATTTAATGTTCTGCTTTTTTATCCTGTTCAGTAAGAACACAGTGTCAGTACATTGCTGTTCCTTCACTGCCCCCTCTGTATGATGTCCTGCTGTCACGTGGATATATCTGACTGCTCCTTTGTGTTTTATATTCTCATGTAAAACTGAATGATTTGAAGGCTTCTCTGTTCACTTTGGGATAAAGCAGAAGTAATTAGAATTTAATTTAAAACAGACGTTACAAAGTCCCCACCAAAGAAGTACAAATATAAGGAAAATATTTAGTTGTAATCACAAAATATTAATCAGCATTTTGTAAACATGTTTGGAAATGGCTTGAACGTAATGTTCATTGGTATGTAAAAGTCCCACACTCCTGTTTTAAGGTGGGATGGCATGAGGGTCAAAGTAATTTTGGGAAATGTAGCTTCACACACTGAAGCACCTCCACTACAAATGAAAGTCTGTCTCCTGATGTTGTTGAGTCTGATTGTAGTTTCTGATGTGCTCTGTGTTACAGTGATACAGGGTCAGAATGGCTGGGGAGTGACTTACACCTCTACTCAGATCTGTGCCTTAAAAGGATCAACAGTGGAAATGAGCTGCACCTACACATACCCATCCAGAATAAATGGCCGTGATACTACAGTTGAGGAAACTTCATGGTTTCCTCAAATGAATGAAAAAGTACCTGTGGATCTGAGAACAGACTCAAGGTACGCAGGTCGTTTGCAGTACAGTTGTTCTAACAACATCTGCACTCTGAGAATCACAGACCTGAGAGAGAGCGACTCAGCTGAGTACAGGTTCAGGTTCATAACAAACCAACCAGGTGGAAGATTTACTGGATCACCTGGAGTCACTTTGTCTGTCACAGGTAACATTCATATGATAAATATTTTCAAATGTTCCACATCTAGAAAAAATTAATTTTATAAATATGTTGCATTACGCATGTGTGTTTATTTCTACAATAATGTTCCTGTTCCTTCTTCACAGATCTCCAGCTGCAGGTCAGCAGAACAAACGTTGGCATGATTACTACTGAGGCAGAGCTGCTTTGTCACAGCAGCTGTCGTCTACCTGATCGTCCTTCCTACATCTGGTACAAGAATGGACAGAAAATTCAGAAAGAAACATCTTTTTCTTTTTCAGGCCACTTTTATTCTACAGACAGTTATTCCTGTGCTGTGAAAGGACTGGAGGGTTTCCCCTCTCCTTCAGTGTGTGAGTTTACTCCACAATCTTCCACTAACATGACACCATCTGGTGGAGCCGAATAACTACATGTATTTTAAAAGAGGAAACCCTCATTGTGACTCCTCACCAGCTCTGATTTAAAAATGGTCAAAAATATTTGTTATTATCTTTCAGGTGTCCGTGGTCAAACCTGTAACAGAGTGACTTACACTGACAGAAGCATCTGTGCCTTCAAAGGCTCATCAGTGGACATTTCTTCTACTTACAACAGTTATGAAACTATCACATCTAAATTCTGGTTCAGTCCTGAACGTAGTCTTCAGTGGCAGAATCCCTCACAGCCTGAGGACCTTAGTAAAGACTCCCAGTATGCAGGTCGTGTTCAGGTCCTTGAAACAGAGACAGGACGCTCCACTCTGAGAATCACTGACCTGAGAGAGAGCGACTCAGCTGAGTATCACTTCAAATTCACAGCAGGAAGCTTTGAATGGAGGAGCAGTTTACCTGGTACAACTCTGACTGTCACAGGTACTGATGAACACAAACTGTAACAGCACATTTAAACTATCTGATGACAAGTGAATGTGCTGAATAGTGATCCTAATGGGAAAAAACGCATGTGTAATTAATGGATTACATCATTGTCGTATTTAGTATTTAATTTTTTTCTTCACAGATCTCCAGGTGCAGGTGATCAGATCAACAGTCTACAAGAATTATACTGAGGCAGAGCTGCTTTGTCACAGCAGCTGTCGTTCTTCCTTCGTCTGGTTCAAGAATGGACAGAAAATGGAAAGTGTGGAGACATCTTCTTATAAAGATCAGTTTTATCCTGGAGACATCATCTCCTGTGCTGTAAAAGGACATGAGGATTTCCCCTCTCCTTCAGTGTGTGAGTTTACTCCACTGTGTCAGGGAAAAAATACAAATGACAATTTCAGACATAACCATATTGCAGTCTTCTAGATCTACATGTAGATGCAGCTGTCATCATTTGTTGTGTGTACAGGCAGGAACAGGTTTAGGACCCAAGCAAACAGATCCAGTCTTACAGAATTTATTTACAAAAGGGGAAACAAAACTTACAGCAGAGTCAAAAAATCCAACAAAGTAAATCCATAACCAAGTTTGTCCGCAGAAGAGCAAAAACACTGTCCATAAATGAAAAATCCAGGAGGTGACAGAGCAACGGAATAATCCAAAAATGTTGCAGCATAAACAGGCAGGAAAGCAAACTCACACCAGTAGACAGAGAACAAAAAAGCAAGATCAGAACAGAAATTACCAACATTTAAGCAGAAGGTAACGAGCAGGGCGGGACCAAGACCAGGTGGAGCACATGAGGAAATGAGATAAAAACACACACAAAGGGCAGACAAGGCAAAACTAATTCAAGCACAAATCAAAACCAAACAAGACAGGAAACAGACAGAAACAATCCTCAAAGCACAAAATAAACCAAGCAAACTAAATAACTGATACAGACAGACTTCAAACAAGGCAGAACAGACAAGACCACCCCAACCAACACGTTCTCACTCCCGACTCGTCACATATTGACGCTTGGTCAAGGCCCTTTGGCGTCGCCTTTTAACGACCTGCGTATCCCTTTTGCGTTATTTACTGACATTCAAGGCTCCGCGCTCAAGTTAGCAACGATTAACAACAAAAAATATGCAACGTCCAGTTAGACTTTCAAAATAAAACGCTAGCATTTCGAAAAAAATCACCATTTTGAAACACACCATGTTATTAAAGTCGTGAAATTGTGCAGTTTGGTTAGGTTAGGCACAAAAAACTATTTGGTTGGGTTTAGGCAACATAAGGTTAAGGTTAGGAAAAGATCATGGTTTGGGTTAAAATAACTACGTACGTCAGTTAACATGTAAGTTAACTAACGTCAATTTACATAACTCATCCATCCATCGTCAATCGCTTATCCTGCGTACAGGGTCACGGGGGGCTGGAGCCAATCCCAACTGACATTGGGCGAAAGGCAGGGTACACCCCGGACAGGTCGCCAGTCCATCGCAGGACCACACATAGACAGACAACCACTCACACTCTCATTCACACCTAAGGACAATTAAGAGACACCAATTATCTAGCCTCAGTATCTTTGGATGGTGGCGACCTTCTTGCTGTGAGGCTGACAGTGCGAACCACTAGACCACCGCGCCGCCCCAATTGACGTAGCTTGCATAACTTAAATAAAAATCTTTTATGTTGAGTTTTGTTTCATACGGGACACGAACTCTGGTCTCCTGGTTTAAAGTTGGGATTCTGGCCCTCCGTCCAGTCAAACCACCTCCTTACTCAGTCTTTTCTGTTAAATATCATACACCTACCTTTACAAAAAACTTCCCCCAATACGTTGAACTATGACGGTAAAGGGATCCCCAGTACGTTACAAACTGACGATGATGGCTCTTGACCATGCGTCCATGTGACGAGTCAAGAAGTGAGAACGGTTTGCCCCAACATGCATAAACACCACTGAGAGACAAACCATGGTTCATAACCAACACAGACAGACAGATAAGGCAAGCACACAGAAACTACGGACAGAGCAGACTAAGATAACTACACAGAACAGGCAGAAAACAGAACAAACATAATCAAACAACTGACAAGACAGGCAGTGATCAGAACAAACACTCAGCAGACAGGCAGACAGAAACTAAGCAGGAACCAAACAGCACACAATAACAGAAAAAAACAAGAACAATGAGAGGCAGTGATCAGGATCCTGACAGCAGCAGCATCATTTATAAAACATTTTGAAAGTATTTCTGTTATTTGAATTTTTGTGATTCAGGAATATTTAACAAAAAATATGTTGTTACTACATTTAATCTTTTGGTTATTGCTCCATTTTGATGATGTCATGCCCAATAGCTTTCAGTTTTTGACTGAGACAGAATGGATATTGTTAGTCTGTCACTTTTGGCTTTTCAGAGTAAAACATTAAAATGGAGTTACAAGTTTCTGATGAAGATTCATGTTCAGTGTGTAGATGATGATGCAACAGCTGTTTGCATAAGGAAAATAACTTTTTGCAGTCTGTTATTTAGACTCAACAAAATTATTTACAAAACATAAGAAAGGACATAATCTGCCAGCTGGCAACAGCTACAGCTTAACTGAGAAGACTTTCAGGACTGACTCGGTAAACAGGACCTGAACACAACCAGCATCCTCTGTATACAGAGCTATACAATGATTAGCATTAGTCAAACCTGGACAGCTCCAGGATCAGCACTTTGGACAGCTGCTGTGACAAATACTAGAGAGAATCAAAAACAAACAAAGAGAGGTTTCAATGAAAATAGTTAATCGTCTATGATAACAAATTTTAGTATTTAAGTAATTCATGTTGATATCTTCTCCAGATCCTCCAAAGCTTCCCTCTGTGTCAGTGAGTCCCTCTGCTGAGATAGTGGAGGGCAATTCAGTCACTCTGACCTGCAGCAGTGATGCTAACCCAGCAGCTAAACACACCTGGTACAAGGAGAACCAAACACTGATTCAAGGACCAGAAGGCATTTATCATTTCACCTCTATCAGCTCTGAGGACAGCGGGATCTACCACTGCAAGGCTGAGAATCAGTATGGACAGATCAACTCTACATCTCTATTTGTAGATGTCCACTGTAAGCACAAAACATTAGAAAATAAATATTTACTAGTTAATATTTTTACAACAATGGATTTTTATAAAAATGTGTTTGAGATTTTTTTTTCCTGAAACTGGGCAAAAGCTTAAAACCCAAGATAAATCTGCCACCATCTAATGTAGCATACTGGTGGCATGAGAGCAATCCTGACACAGCGCTGTCAATGTGGAGAAGAGGCTGAATATATTATTAGCAGGAGGAACACAGAAACAGCAGGTGGAGCTGAAGCAAGACTCAGTTACATCCAATCATCAGTAATTCTCATCCTCTTATGAGTTTAATTTACTCCTGAAGCAGGATTTCTAAAACAAGTGGATGATAACGTAACCAATGCAACATCAGTATAATAAATCAAAATAATAGTAACTTTTATTGCTCCTCCTAGCTTGTGGCACCCCATACCTAAAACAGGCCTGTAAACAAATATTGATAAGTTGTCTCTCTTTTGTCCTCCAGATGCTCCAAAGCTTCCCTCTGTGTCAGTGAGTCCCTCTGCTGAGATAGTGGAGGGCAGTTCAGTGAATCTGAGCTGCAGCAGTGATGCTAACCCAGCAGCTAAATACACCTGGTACAAGGGGAACCAAAGACTGCTCAGTAAAGACCACAGCTTGTCTTCAGCTCCATCCATCCCTCTGACTCTGGAGAGTATTACTGTGCACCTGAGAACAAACTGGGGAGGAGGACATCATCTAAATACATCTTTAATGTGAAATGTGAGTGAAACAACTAGAGCAATCATTTAAAAATAGAAAACATCTTAAATCTGTCTAGTCTTTGCTGGAGAAGATTTTACTGACCATGCCTTCATCTTTCAGCTCTCCTTGCTTCACATTCACAGTCTGCTGTAATTCACTTAGCAGCTCCAGAAAATTTTGAGATTTATGCAGTTTAGTGATCAAACCATCATACATCCATTTAAGACCTCTTCAAGGTATAAAATGTTGCTGCACACAGCTGTTCATAGTTTATGTAAATACCAGATGTGTTTGTTATGAATGTGTGTTTTGTGTTCATGTTTCCTGTTTAAGCGCGTTTTTGGTTCTGCATTTCTCTTGTTTAGTCAGTTCTTAGTCCTGTGAATTATTATTCATCCACATCTTTAAGTTACTTAGTATCTGTCTGGTCTCGTAACTGTACCTGCATTATCCGTGTCCTGCATTTGGGTCCGCCAACCTGCTTACCCTGCACCCACCCTTAACCGAGAATAATCCTAACACATCCTCTGTGTCCACCTCCTCTGTGTCAGAGAGTCCCTCTGGTAAATCACTGAGGGCAGTTAAGTCCTGTACAAAGTTGTCAACGTAGAAGAGAAGCTGAACACATTATTAGCAGGAGGAACACAGGAACATCTATCATCAGGACTTCTCATCCTTTTTTGAGTTGAAGTTGAATGAAGACGACACCTGTGGACAAGTTTCACATACAGGTCTATTAGTGGTTGTTATAGCCTGCTAGCTAGCTTTGTAGAGGAGACAACAGCCTTACTCATGAGGTGGATAACAAAGTAACAGATTTTTGATTCATTAGAATAATAAATTTAAGCAGTCCTTGCCACTGAACTGTCAAAAGCATATTATTGATAAGTTGTCTCTCTTTTGTCCCCCAGATGCTCCAAAGCTTCCCTCTGTGTCAGTGAGTCCCTCTGCTGAGATAGTGGAGGACAGTTCAGTGACTCTGACCTGCAGCAGTGATGCTAACCCAGCAGCTAATTATACCTGGTACAAGGGGAACCAAACACCACTGCAAGGACTAAAAGGCATTTATCATTTCAAGTCCATCAGCTCTGAGGACAGAGGCATCTACTACTGCAAATCTGAGAATCAGTATGGACAGATCAACTCTACATCTCTATTTGTAGATGTCCACTGTAAGCACAAAACATTAGAAAATAAATATTTACTAGTTATTATTTTTACAACAATGGATTTTATAAAATGTTATTAAGATATCTTTTCCTGTAACTGGGCAAAAGCTTAAAACCCAAGCAAAATCTGCCACCATCTAATGTAGCATACTGGTGGCATTAGAGCAATCCTGACACAGCGCTGTCAATGTGGAGAAGAGGCTGAATATACACTGCTCAAAAAAATAAAGGAAATGCTAAAATAACACATCCTAGATCTGAATGAATGAAATAATCTTATTAAATACTCCTGTCTTTACATAGTTGAATGTGCTGACAACAAAATCACACAAAAATTATCAATGGAAAACAAATTTATCAACCCATCGACGTCTGGATTTGGAGTCACACTCAAAATCAAAGTGTAAAACCACACTACAGGCCGATCCAACTTTGATGTAATGTCCTTAAAACAAGTCAAAATGAGGCTCAGTAGTGGGTGTGGCCTCCACGTGCCTGTATGACCTCCCTAAAACGCCTGGGCATGCTGCTGATGAGGTGGCGGATGGTCTCCTGACGGATCTCCTCCCAGACCTGGACTAAAGCATCCGCCAACTCCTGGACAGTCTGTGGTGCAACGTGGCGTTGGTGGATGGAGCGAGACAAGATGTCCCAGATGTACTCAGTTGGATTCAGGTCTGGGGAACGGGCGGGCCAGTCCATAGCATCAATGCCTTCCTCTTGCAGGAACTGCTGACACACTCCAGCCACATGAGGTCTAGCATTGTCTTGCTTTAGGAGGAACCCAGGGCCAACCGCACCAGCATATGGTCTCACAAGGGGTCTGAGGATCTCATCTCGAACCTAATAGCAGTCAGGCTACCTCTGGCGAGCACATGGAGGGCTGTGCGGGTGCCCCAAAAAATGCCACCCCATACCATTACTGACCCATCACCAAACCGGTCATGCTGGAGGATGTTGCAGGCAGCAGAACGTTCTCCACGGCGTCTCCAGACTCTGTCACGTCTGTCACATGTGCTCAGTGTGAACCTGCTTTCATCTGTGAAGAGCTCAGGGCGCCAGTGGTGAATTTGCCGATCTTGTTCTCTGGCAAATGCCAAATGTCCTGCACGGTGTTGGGCTGTAAGCACAACCCCCACCTGTGAACGTCGGGCCCTCATACCACCCTCATGGAGTCTGTTTCTGACCGTTTGAGCAGACACATGCACGTTTGTGGCCTGCTGGAGGTCATTTTGCAGGGCTCTGGCAGTAATCCTCCTGCTCCTCCTTGCAAAAGGCGGAGGTAGCGGTCCTGCTGCTGGGTTGTTGCCCTCCTACGGCCTCCTCCACGTCTCCTGGTGTACTGGCTTGTCTCCTGGTAGTGCCTCCATGCTCTGGACACTAACGCTGACAGACACAGTAAACCTTCTTGCCACAGCACACATTTATGTGCCATCCTGGATGAGCTGCACTACATGAGCCACTTGTGTGGGATGTAGGCTCCATCTCATGCTACCACTACAGTGAAAGCACTGCCAGCATTCAAAAGAGACCAAAACATCAGCCAGGAAGCATAGGAACTGAGAAGTGGTCTGTGGTCACCACCTGCAGAACCACTCCTTTATTGGGGGTGTCTTTCTAATTGCCTATAATTTCCACCTGTTGTCAATTCCATTTGAACAACAGCATGTGAAAGTGATTGTTAATCAGTGTTGCTTCCTAAGTGGACAGTTTGATTTCAGAGGAGTTTGATTGACTTGGAGTTACATTGTGTTGTTTAAGTGTTCCCTTTATTTTTTGAGCAGTGTATTATTAGCAGGAGGAACACAGAAACAGCAGGTGGAGTTGGAGCCAGCCTCAGTTACATCCAATCATCAGTTAGCCTTTTTTGAGTCGAATTTAAGTTTCACTCACTGATCTTGACACTGTGTTTAAAAGATGTAATGTCACTGGTGCATGCAGCTCCCCTCTAAATAAAGCCATGCAAAGTTTTTTTGTGATTCATGTGGGAGGCCACTAAGTGTCTTTATAGAAAAGGGTCATAAAGAGAACACCTGTGGATAAGTTTCACGTTTAGGTCTATTAGTTATTAAAGCCTGCTAGCTAGCTTTGAAGAGGAGACAACAGCCTTACTCATGAAGCAGGATTTCTAAAGCAGGCAGATAACAAAGTAACGACTGGGACATCAGAATAATTAACCAACAAATAATAACCATGTCCAAACAGGCCTGTGAATAAATATTGATAAGTTGTCTCTCTTTTGTCCTCCAGATGCTCCAAAGCTTCCCTCTGTGTCAGTGAGTCCCTCTGCTGAGATAGTGGAGGGCAGTTCAGTGACTCTGACCTGCAGCAGTGATGCTAACCCAGCAGCTAATTATACCTGGTACAAGGAGAACCAAACACTGCTCACTAAAGAACCACAGTTTGTCTTCAGCTCCATCCAGCCCTCTGACTCTGGAGAGTATTACTGTGCAGCTGAGAACAAACTGGGGAGGAGGATGTCTAAACACATTGTTAATGTGAAATGTGAGTGAAAAAAGCTAATTTAAAAGTAGCAAACATCTTAAATCTGTCCAGTCTTTGCAGGAGAAGATTTTACTGACCATGCCTTCATCCTCCAGCTCTACTTGCTTCACATTCACAGTCTGCTGTAACTCAGTGAGCAGCTGCTGAAGATTTTTATTTGTTGCAGTTTTGTGATTCAAATGGCCACACATCCATTCATCAGACCTCCTTCAAAGTCCAAAATGCCACTGCACACAGCTGTTAGTAGTTTATAATGTAAATACCAGGTGTGCTACTGTAGTAACACACCCTTAACCTAGAACAATCCTAACACATCTCCTCCAGATGCTCCAAAGACCTCCTCTGTGTCAGAGAGTCCTTCTGGTAAAATCACTGAGGGCAGTTCAGTCCTGTGCAGTGTTGTCAACGTAGAAGAGAAGCAGCTGGAGAAAACCTCAGTAACATCTATCATCAGTACTTGTCATCGTCTTTTGAGATGAAGTTGAATGAATTTTAGGATTCATGTTGGAGGCCATCAAGTTTCTTCATAGAAAAGGGTCATGAAGACGACAGCTGTGACCAAGATTCACGTATAGGTCTATTAGTGGTTATTATAGCCTGCTAGTTAGCTTTGTAGAGGAGACAACAGCCTTACTCATGAAGCAGGGTTTCTAAAGCAGGTGGATAACAAAGTAACAATTTTTGATTTATTAGAATAATAAATTAAAATCCTGTTATTTTTCCTCCTAGCTCATAGCAGTCCTTGCTTAAGCACTGAACTGTCAAAAGCATGTTATTGATAAGTTGTCTCTCTTTTGTCCTACAGATGCTCCAAAGCTTCCCTCTGTGTCAGTGAGTCCCTCTGCTGAGATAGTGGAGGGCAGTTCAGTGAATCTGACCTGCAGCAGTGATGCTAACCCAGCAGCTAATTACACCTGGTACAAGGAGAACCAAACACTGATTCAGGGACCAGGAGGCGTTTATCATTTCACCTCTATCAGCTCTAAGGACAGCGGGATCTACCACTGCAAGGCTGAGAATAAGTATGGCCAGATCAACTCCACATCTGTATCCATAGATGTCCAGTGTAAGTACAAAACATCAGCAAATCACTCCGACATACAATGTGTTTAATTACAGATAGTGGATGTTAACGTCTGATGAGCTCAGGCTAGAAACAATATCATGTTCTAAAGTAGCATCACAAGGGGTTTAAAGAATAATTTAAGTTTTTTTTAATTATACGTTAATAATATAGTCATTTGTACGTTAAAATAGTTTTTGGTCACTAATCATTCCTCCTGTTCCTCCTGAAAGAGATACCTTCATAGAACAACATGCAGTCCAAAGTTCAGCTGAAACTAATTTGTGGCTTCAGCAGCCTGAGTTTCATGAATCAACTGTAATTTCAAAAATTACAGTTGTTTTAATCCAAAATTCCCTTTTGGTGTTTGTCCAGACAGTGATTCTTTGCTGAGCTGCAGCAGAAGGTTTTAGCCCCATTGTTGTCCTGACGTTGCTCTGTCATTCATCACATAGTGGTCTGTACACAAACCTTACCGCATCAGAGTTTGTTCAACCAAGCTAAACATGTTAGGTGTGAAAGCACCCTTTTCAGGTAGATCACGAACCAAATCACAGACTGACATGGAGTGTGTTCTCATTTGTCAGTGTACTTTTAGTTTAGAAATGTGTCATGTGACATGCTTTCTGTTCTAGTTTATCCGTTCATATTTTCATTGTTACAAAGCTTATAGCTTTGATGGAGGAGAAATTCACATTCAAATTCCTTTCTTGTCCATCCAGATGTAGTAAAACATGTTAATAGTGTGTTTTTACTAAATGTTGTAGTTATTCACTACACAGTTTCAAACAAAGTAACAACTGGGAAACATCAGTATAATTAACTAACAAATAATAACCATGTCCAAACATGGCACTCGAGCAACAAACTATTTGCCTGATAAGTTGTATCTCTCATTTTGTCCTCCAGATGCTCCAAAGCTTCCCTCTGTGTCAGTGAGTCCCTCTGCTGAGATAGTGAAGAACAGTTCAGTGACTCTGACCTGCAGCAGTGATGCTAACCCAGCAGCTAAATACACCTGGTACAAGGAGAACCAAACACTGCTCAGTAAAGAACCACAGTTTGTCTTCAGCTCCATCCAGTCCTCTGACTCTGGAGAGTATTACTGTGCAGCTGAGAACAAGCTGGGGAGGAGGACATCATCGAAATACATCATTAATGTGAAATGTGAGTGAAAAAACTAATTTTAAAGTAGCAAACATCTTAAATCTGTCCAGTCTTTGCAGGAGAAGATTTTACTGAACATGCCTACATCCTCCAGCTCTACTTGCTTCACATTCACTGTCTGCTATAATTCACTGAGCAGCTCCAGCAGATTTTTATTTGTTGCAGTTTTGTGATTCAAATGGCCACACATCCATTCATCAGACCTCCTTCAAAGTCTAAAATGCCGCTGCACACAGCTGTTCATAGTTTATAATGTAAATACCAGATGTGCTACTGTAGTAACACACCCTTAACCTAGAACAATCCTAACACATCTCCTCCAGATGCTCCAAAGACCTCCTCTGTGTCAGAGAGTCCTTCTGGTAAAATCACTGAGGGCAGTTCAGTCCTGTGCAGTGTTGTCAACGTAGAAGAGAAGCAACTGGAGCAAACCTCAGTAACATCTATCATCAGTTTTTGTCATCCTCTTTTGAGATGAAGTTGAATGAATTTTAGGATTCATGTTGGAGGCCATCAAGTTTCTTCATAGAAAAGGGTCATGAAGACGACAGCTGTGACCAAGATTCACGTATAGGTCTATTAGTGGTTATTATAGCCTGCTAGCTAGCTTTGTAGAGGAGACAACAGCCTTACTCATGAGGTGGATAACAAAGTAACAGATTTTTGATTCATTAGAATAATAAATTTAAGCAGTCCTTGCCACTGAACTGTCAAAAGCATATTATTGATAAGTTGTCTCTCTTTTGTCCTCAGATGCTCCAAAGCTTCCCTCTGTGTCAGTGAGTCCCTCTGCTGAGATAGTGGAGGGCAGTTCAGTGACTCTGACCTGCAGCAGTGATGCTAATCCAGCAGCTAATTATACCTGGTACAAGGAGAACCAAACACTGATTCAGGGACCAGGAGGCGTTTATCATTTCACCTCTATCAGCTCTAAGGACAGCGGGATCTACCACTGCAAGGCTGAGAATAAGTACGGCCAGATCAACTCCACATCTGTATCCATAGATGTCCAGTGTAAGTACAAAACATCAGCAAATCACTTCGACATACAATGTGTTTAATTACAGATAGTGGATGTAAACGTCTGATAAGCTCAGGCTAGAAACAATATCATGTTCTAAAGTAGCATCACAAGGGGATAAAACGATCATTTAAGGGTTTTTTTTTTAAATCTACCTTAATAATATAGTCATTTGTACATTAAAATAGTTTTTGGTCACAAATCATTCCTCCTGTTCCTCCTTAAAGAGATACCTTCATAGAGCAACATGCATTCCAAACTTCATGAAGCTAATTTGTGGTTTCAGGAATCTGAGTTTCATGAATCAACTGTAATTTCAAAAATTACAGTTGTTTTAGACCAAAATTCCCTTTTGGTGTTTGTCCAGACAGTGATTCTTTGCTGAGCTGCAGCAGAAGGTTTTAGCCCCGTTGTTGTCCTGACGTTGCTCTGTCATTCATCACATAGTGGTCTGTACACAAACCTTACCGCATCAGAGTTTGTTCAACCAAACTAAACATGTTAGGTGTGAAAGCACCCTTTTCGGGTAGATCATGAACCAAATCACAGACTGACATGGAGTGTGTTCTTATTTGTCAGTGCACTTTTAGTTTAGACGTGTGTCATGTCAAATATGACATGCTGTCTGTTCAAGTTTATCACATACATGTCTATTATTGGTTACTAAAACCTGCTAGTTAGCTTTGATGGAGGAGAAATTCACATTCAAATGCCTCTCTTGTCCATCCTGATGTAGTAAAGCATTTCTACAGAATGTCGGAGTTATTCACAGTACACAGTTTCTCCTTACCATGTCATTAGGATTATAAAGTTGAAACATTCGTTATTGTTCCTCGTAATGTTCTCTATAGTAGTCCTTGCTCAGTAGGTGGCACTCAAAACAACAAACTTGTTTGCCTGGAAACTGTTGTATTCTCTCCATGTTCTCCTCCAGATGCTCCAAAGCTTCCCTCTGTGTCAGTGAGTCCCTCTGCTGAGATAGTGGAGAGCAGTTCAGTGAATCTGACCTGCAGCAGTGATGCTAACCCAGCAGCTAAATACACCTGGTACAAGGGGAACCAAACACCACTGCAAGAACTAAAGGCATTTATCATTTCAACTCCATCAGCCTCTGAGGACAGAGGCATCTACTACTGCAAGTCTGAGAATCAAGTATGGACAGGATCAACTCTACATCTCTATTTGTAGATGTCCACTGTAAGCACAAAACATCAGAAAATGAATATTTACTAGTTAATATTTGTACAACAATGGATTTTATAAAATGTGATTGAGATTTTTTTCCTGAAACTGGGCAAAAGCTTAAAACCCAAGCAAAATCTGCCACCATCAAATGTAGCATACTTGGTGCATTAGAGCAATCCTGACACAGTCTGATGTCAATGTGTGAGAAGAGGCTGAATATATTATTAGCAGTTGAGGAACACAGAAACAGCAGGTGGAGTTGGAGCAAAACCTCAGTTACATCCAATCATCAGCTCATCCCTCTTTTGAGTTGAATTTAGGTTTCACTCACCGATCTTAGCACACTGTGTTCTAGAAAGATTTAATGTCACTGGTGCTAGTGCTCAACCACATGGAAATTGTACACAGCGTCCCTCTAAATAAAGCCATGCAAATTAGCAAGTGCAATTGTCAACAATGTGAGGTTCCAGCAACAAACCTGAAGAACATTCATGTTTTGACCAAAGTATGAGAAGTATTTGGGTGACATTTTTAGTAATTCATGTTGGAGGCCACTCAAGTGTCTTTATAGAAAAGGGTCATATAAGAGAACAGCTGTGAACAAGTTTCACGTAAATGTCATATTAGTGGTTATTAAAGCCTACTAGCTAGCTTTGTAGAGGAGACAACAGCCTTACTCATGAAACAGGATTTCTAAAGCAGGCAGATAACAAAGTAACAACTGTGGTCATGAGAGTAATTAACTTAGAATCAATTATTATATCAACTCATGGCTCCAAACATGGCCTGTCGAGGCAAATTATCGATAAGTTGTCTCTCTTTTGTCCCTCCAGATGCTCCAAAGCTTCCCTCTGTGTCAGTGAGTCCCTCTGCTGAGATAGTGAGAGGACAGTTCAGTGACTCTGACCTGCAGCAGTGATGCTAACCCAGCAGCTAACTACACCTGGTACAAGGAGAACCAAACACTGCTCAGTAAAGAACCACGGCTTGCCTTCAGCTCCATCCAGTCCTCTGACTCTGGAGAGTATTACTGTGCAGCTGAGAACAAGCTGGGGAGGAGGATATCGTCTAAACACATTGTTAATGTGAAATGTGAGTGAAAAAACTAATTTAAAAATAGCAAACATCTTAAATCTGTCCAGTCTTTGCTGGAGAAGATTTTACTGAGCATGCCTTCATCCTCCAGCTCTACTTGCTTCACATTCACTGTCTGCTGTAACTCACTGAGCAGCTGCAGCAGAATTTTTTGTTTGTTGCAGTTTTGTGATTCAAATGGCCACACATCCATTCATCAGACCTCCTTCAAAATCTAAAATGCCGCTGCACACAGCTGTTCACAGTTTATAATGGAAATACCAGATGTGCTACCGTAGTAACACACCCTTAACCTAGAACAATCCTAACACATCTCCTCCAGATGCTCCAAAGACCTCCTCTGTGTCAGAGAGTCCTTCTGGTAAAATCACTGAGGGCAGTTCAGTCCTGTGCAGTGTTGTCAACGTAGAAGAGAAGCAGCTGGAGCAAGCCTCAGTAACATCTATCATCAGTACTGGTCATCGTCTTTTGAGTTGAAGTTGAATAAATTTTAGGTTTCATGTTGGAGGCC
The DNA here is from genome assembly GCA_024633595.2 of Lepomis macrochirus. Lineage (NCBI taxonomy): Eukaryota > Metazoa > Chordata > Actinopteri > Centrarchiformes > Centrarchidae > Lepomis > Lepomis macrochirus. The sequence continues at coordinate 35,394,482 of JALXJV020000003.1, read as the reverse complement.
ATCAAGTTTCTTCATAGAAAAGGGTCCTGAAGATGACGGACTGTGACCAGACCAAGTTTCACATACATGTCATTTAGTGGTTGTTATAGCCTGCTATTAGCTTTGTAGAGGAGACAACAGCCTTACTCATGAAGCAGGATTTCTAAAGCAGGCAGATAACAAAGTAACAACTGGGGCATCAGAATAATTAACCAACAAATACTAACCGTGTCCAAACAGGCCTGTGGGCAAATATTGATAAGTTGTCTCTCTTTTGTCCTCCAGATGCTCCAAAGCTTCCCTCTGTGTCAGTGAGTCCCTCTGCTGAGATAGTGGAGGGCAGTTCAGTGACTCTGACCTGCAGCAGTGATGCTGACCCAGCAGCTAATTACACCTGGTACAAGGAGAACCAAACACTGCTCACTAAAGAACCACAGCTTGTCTTCAGCTCCATCCAGTCCTCTGACTCTGGAGAGTATTACTGTGCAGCTGAGAACAAACTGAGGAGGAGGACATCGTCTAAATACATCATTAATGTGAAATGTGAGTGAAAAAACTAATTAAAATGTAGCAAACATCTTAAATCTGTCCAGTCTTTGCAGGAGAAGATTTTACTGACCATGCCTTCATCCTCCAGCTCTACTTGCTTCACATTCACAGTCTGCTGTAACTCAGTGAGCAGCTGCTGAAGATTTTTATTTGTTGCAGTTTTGTGATTCAAATGGCCACACATCCATTCATCAGACCTCCTTCAAAGTCTAAAATGCCGCTGCACACAGCTGTTCATAGTTTATAATGTAAATACCAGATGTGCTACTGTAGTAACACACCCTTAACCTAGAACAATCCTAACACATCTCCTCCAGATGCTCCAAAGACCTCCTCTGTATCAGAGAGTCCTTCTGGTAAAATCACTGAGGGCAGTTCAGTCCTGTGCAGTGTTGTCAACGTAGAAGAGAAGCAGTTGGAGCAAACCTCAGTAACATCTATCATCAGTACTTGTCATCGTCTTTTGAGTTGAAGTTGAATGAATTTTAGGTTTCATGTTGGAGGCCATCAAGTTTCTTCATAGAAAAGGGTCATGAAGACGACAGCTGTGACCAAGTTTCACATACATGTCTATTAGTGGTTGTTATAGCCTGCTAGCTAGCTTTGTAGAGGAGACAACAGCCTTACTCATGAAGCAGGGTTTCTAAAGCAGGTGGACAACAAAGTAACAGATTTTGAGTCATTAGAATAATAAATTTGATACCATGTTATTGTTCCTCCTAGCTCATAGCAGTCCTTGCTTAAGCACTGAACTGTCAAAAGCATATTATTGATAAGTTGTCTCTCTTTTGTCCTCCAGATGCTCCAAAGCTTCCCTCTGTGTCAGTGAGTCCCTCTGCTGAGATAGTGGAGGGCAGTTCAGTGAATCTGACCTGCAGCAGTGATGCTAACCCAGCAGCTAAATACACCTGGTACAAGGAGAACCAAACACTGATTCAGAGACCAGAGGACATTTATAATATCACCTCTATCAGCTCTAAGGACAGCGGGATCTACCACTGCAAGGCTGAGAATAAGTACGGCCAGATCAACTCCACATCTGTATCCATAGATGTCCAGTGTAAGTACAAAACATCAGCAAATCACTTCGACATACAATGTGTTTAATTACAGATAGTGGATGTAAACCTCTGATAAGCTCAGGCTAGAAACAATATCATGTGCTAAAGTAGCATCACAAGGGGTTTAATGGTCATTTAAGTTTTTTTTAATTCTACCTTAATAACATAGTCATTTATATGTTAAAATAGTTTTTGATCACTAATCATTCCTCCTGTTCCTCCTGAAAGAGATACCTTCATAGAACAACATGCAGTCCAAAGTTCAACTGAAACTAATTTGAGGCTTCAGCAGTCTGAGTTTCATGAATCAGCTGTAATTTTAAAAATTACAGTTGTTTTAGTCCAAAATTCCCTTTTGGTGTTTGTCCAGACAGTGATTCTTTGCTGAGCTGCAGCAGAAGGTTTTAGACCCATTGTTGTCCTGACGTTACTCTGTCATTCATCACATAGTGGTCTGTACACAAACCTTACTGCATCAGAGTTTGTTCAACCAAACTAAACATGTTAGGTGTGAGAGCACCCTTTTCGGGTAGATCACGAACCAAATCACAGAGTGACATGTGAAATATAGACATGCTTTCTGTTCTAGTTTATCCGTTCATATTTTCATTGTTACAAAGCTTAAAGCTTTGATGGAGGAGAAATTCACATTCAAATTCATTTCTTTTCCATCCAGATGTAGTAAAACATGTTAATAGTGTGTTTTTACTAAATGTCGTAGTTATTCACTACACAGTTTCAAACAAAGTAACAACTGGGACATCAGAATAATTAACCAACAAATAATAACCATGTCCAAACAGGCCTGTGAACAAATATTGATAAGTTGTCTCTCTTTTGTCCTCCAGATGCTCCAAAGCTTCCCTCTGTGTCAGTGAGTCCCTCTGCTGAGATAGTGGAGGGCAGTTCAGTGACTCTGACCTGCAGCAGTGATGCTAACCCAGCAGCTAACTACACCTGGTACAAGGAGAACCAAACACTGCTCAGTAAAGAACCACGGCTTGCCTTCAGCTCCATCCAGTCCTCTGACTCTGGAGAGTATTACTGTGCAGCTGAGAACAAGCTGGGGAGGAGGACATCATCGAAATACATCATTAATGTGAAATGTGAGTGAAAAAACTAATTTTAAAGTAGCAAACATCTTAAATCTGTCCAGTCTTTGCAGGAGAAGATTTTACTGACTCTGCCTTCATCCTCCAGCTCTACTTGCTTCACATTCACTGTCTCCTGTAACTCAGTGAGCAGCTGCAGCAGATTTTTATTTGTTGCAGTTTTGTGATTCAAATGGCCACACATCCATTCATCAGACCTCCTTCAAAGTCTAAAATGCCGCTGCACACAGCTGTTCATAGTTTATAATGTAAATACCAGATGTGCTACTGTAGTAACACACCCTTAACCTAGAACAATCCTAACACATCTCCTCCAGATGCTCCAAAGACCTCCTCTGTGTCAGAGAGTCCTTCTGGTAAAATCACTGAGGGCAGTTCAGTCCTGTGCAGTGTTGTCAGCGTAGAAGAGAAGCAGCTGGAGCAAACCTCAGTAACATCTATCATCAGTACTTGTCATCGTCTTTTGAGTTGAAGTTGAATGAATTTTAGGATTCATGTTGGAGGCCATCAAGTTTCTTCATAGAAAAGGGTCATGAAGA
>JALXJV020000003.1:35372720-35390742 GCA_024633595.2 Lepomis macrochirus | reverse complement strand
TTGTTTCTTTGTCTAAACTGACCTGCATACTTGGGAGTCTTTACTAAGGTCCTCAGGCTGTGAGGGATTCTGCCACTGAAGACTACGTTCAGGACTGAACCAGAATTTAGATGTGATAGTTTCATAACTGATGAGCCTTTGATGGCACAGATGCTTCTGTCAGTGTAAGTCACTCTGTTGCATGAATCACCATGGACACCTGAAAAGAAAATATTTTTGAATATTATTATGAAAACTTTGGTCTTTACTGCAGTAATTCACAGCTAGTTGTGTTGCTGTGTATGTGGATTGCTCATGTTAAAAGATACATGAAGTCATGGTCAGTGTTGGGCAGTAACGCATTAGTGTAATATTGTTACTTTTCCCAGTAACTAGTAGTGTAACGGATTACGATTTCCAAAACAGTTACAGCAATATTACAGTTACTTATCCAAGTATAGCTGGGTTATTGAACCCATCATCCTTGAAGTAAATGAGCGACTGCAGGGCAGGTCAGCAGCACTGGACATTGTTGCTCAAGTCAGCTGTTAGCCAAGAGAAGAATAGAGAAAAGGGACTGCCAGTGATGCATCCACTGGTGGTGAGTGGCGTTAGGCAACGTTGTGTTTTGTAAAATCACAGAGCTCTTATAAAAACGTGTGCAGAAAAACAGTAGTTCAAAAGTCAGGAGTGAAAGATATATAGTAACGTAACGAGTAAAGTAACTAGTTACTTTTATCACCCTGCAATAAGTAAAGTAATATTAATTTTTAAGGGGTAAAGTAACTATAAGTATCTAGTACAACAGTAACTAGTACAATAGTACAATTTCATCCCAACACTGGTCATGGTACAGAACATTAGTCACATTATAAGAAGATTGTGGAGTGAACTCACACACTGATGGAGAAGGAAAATCCTCACGTCCTTTAAGGACACATGAATAGCTGTCTGAAGAATAAAAGTAGCCTGAATAAGAAGATGCTTCCTTAATTTTCTGCCCATTCTTGTACCAGATGTAGGAGGTTTCAGGGAAACGACAGCTGCTGAGACACACAAGCTGTGACCTTGTACAAATGTAAGCCTGGCATGATTCTGAGCTGCTCATCAGCACCTGGAGACCTGTATCTGTAAAAAAACAAAATTATAATAACTTAACTGTCAATTTCCACATATGATAATTGGCACACTGAGATCAACAGTAGATTAAAAGCTAAGATCTTCACCATCACTGACTTCAGAGCTGAACACAGTGGGAATTATTACTGTGAAGCTCAGAACAGAAGAGGACGTCATAACTCCACCTTACATCTGATTGTTGTTGCAGGTGCGTTTCTCTTTGACACCAATTGGCTGATTAACAGAAGAGCATCAGCATGGTAAATTGATCCAGCTCAGTTAGTCTAATAACTTTCTATCTACATTTCTAGAGAAATCATCAGTGATTAGAAATATCAAGTTGATTCTGGTGGTTGTGATGCCAGTTGCTCTACTTCTGTTTGGTCCAAGGTGAAGCTATGAAAATGAATCAGTTCCATCACTGACCTTTAATTTGAATTTGTATTTGGTTTTTAGTTTAGTTTTGATTTTGGAGTTATCAATTAAACTTTTTATTTATTTGTTGTTTGATTCAATTCAGGAAGAAGAAAACTCTGAGCTCCACCGCTGAACCAAATGAACCTATAGAGACTATAGAGGTAAGAAAACTGCTGGGTCACAGTGACAGAACTTACTCAACCAAAAGGTTATGATTTGTTGATTTATACATTCATTTTAGTATAAAATCTAATCCCTCTAATTCCATTTATGACTCATCATGTTTTTTCTCCGTTGAAGTCTGTTTTGATCAGTTGAAGTCTGGTCCTGACTGTACCAACATCTCAGCCTTGAACCAAAAGTGTGACTTTCTTCATATGAAGTCAAACCAGAGGAGACTCACCTTGATCAGAACAAAGAAAAGCACAACATTGAAGTAGTCCAGTGGAGAACGTTCACAACATCTCTGCAGTCTGATCATCATTTCAGTTTCCTCTCACTGCTGCAGAGGGCGACAGTGTGCAAAAAGTTTGGATTTTAGCTTTAAACAAACTCTTTGTGCTTATTATTCAGAACAAAGTTTATATTTATCATTAATAAACAGAAATAAAATAAAAAGAGATCAGAGTCATTTCTTTGGTTATAAAAGTGTATAAAGTGCTCCTCAGCCTAAAAACAGGTTCAAATATACACAGATCAGCCACAACATTATGACCACTGACTGGTGATGTGAATAACGTGATTATCTCGTTACCATGGCAGCTGTCAGTGGGTCACATCAGGCAGCAGGTGAACTATGGCGTCCTCATAGTTGATGTGTTAGAAGCAGGAAAAATTGGGCAGCGTAAGGATTTGAAAGACTTTAACAGGGGCCAAATTGTGATGTCTTGACGACCGGGTCAGAGCATCTCCAAAACGGTCTGCAGTACCTGTCAGAAGCGGTTCAAGGAAGGAAAAGCTGTGAACCGGATATGGGGTCATGGACAGCCAAAGCTCACTGATGCATGTGGGGAGCTACTGCAGGTCAAACTGTTGAAAAAGCTGGGGCTGGTTCTGAAAGGTGTCAGAGCACACAGTGGAGTCAATGCTTCAACAGGTCTGTGCTGTTTTGGTGGCAAGAGGAAGACTTACATTATGACCAGCAGGTAGTCATGTACATCTGCACCCACCCCCACCAAAGCTTGTTACAAAGGTCGTCGAACATAATCAAAAGAGTCAAAGAGTTGTACCAAAGAAACACAAGTTTATTAAATAACCATGAAAGAAGTAAAAATGTATCTCAAACAAAATAACACGTCTGATGAACTGACCAAAACAAACAAAAGAAAGGTAAGCCCTGGCCCGTTGTGGTCTGGTCTGCAGGGCTGGTCTGTAGGATCTGGAGGCTTCACCTCTCCCCTAAAACAGTCTATAAATAAACAAACAGAAATAAAGTCACAAAAACTAAACCACCAGTTCCAGCAGAAATGTTAAAGCTGCAAGCAGCGTTGGGCGGGCCCTCGCACTTTAAGTGTGTTGGTGTGAGGCAGTCATGTTGCAGATTTTGGAGCTCTACCAGTGAGGCTGTGAATCTGCTACACGCTGCAGGTGTGAGCATCTACACTGAACAACTTCCTGTGTCATGGCAAAGACTTTAACTTCGCCGCCACCGCCATGCCATTAACTGCAAGCTCACGAGTTTTGCAACATGGCCTCATCAATGTGTCATCAAGGATTTCCTGGGACAGTTTTGAAGTTGATATGTCCAACCTGCTAGGAGTAGTACATTACAGCATAAAATGTGTAATTTCCTGTTGCCAGCAGGTGGCACTATCACTTTGAGTGAATAATGGCATATGGTTGTGTTCAGGGCAGGACTCTTATAATCTATTCCAAATTTGGTGCAGATGTGAGAATGTAGTCTGAAGTTACAATAACTTCCTCTTTCATGGCGTCTCATCGATTTTGGACACCACGCCACGTTCCATGAAAACTCACCGTTTGCACAACTCTTAATCGTTAATGGTTTTAGACTGCACAGCACAAATCTGAAGTCGGTCGGACTAAATCCCTAGTAGGAGTACGGCGTGTGTAAATCGCAAAAAAATTACCATTAAAACCAAAATTTCCTGTTTGGTTTAGATCATCGCTCCCAGAGGCTTTTTTGTACGTCTGCACAGGATACACGTACCACAGAAATTTCACACACATAGGTGAAACTTTACCCGGGGCTGCTCTGTAGAGGGCGTTAGTGGGCCATTTTACAATGCCCATGCGCGAAACCCAAAAAATACAAATTTTTTCACTGCACCGGAATAATGTGCAAAGTTTGGTGAGGTTTCTAGTATGTCTAGGCCCCCAAAACTGAGGTTACTTTTCAGAATAAATAAAGAAAACAAATAAATAACAATCCCTTCAGTTTTAATAGGGACCTCACACGTTTTGTGCTCAGGCCTTGATAAGAAAAACAACAATCAAAAGAATACACATCTGCAGCAGTCACAGTCGGATGGCCCACAGGTAACCCCCCTGAATGTCTGGCATCGGTAGTTATGGTTGGCTTTTAACCTTTTAGCATTTATGGCATCATTGGCAGCTACATGTAGTTTTGAGCTTGTGTAATGAATAAAATTGCCCAAAACCTGATGTTCAAATATTGTTAATAATGAATTGTCCTACCAGTCGAAACCCATGTCTCTGAATCTTATTAATTGTGGGGAACCTATGGCAACTGTTTGGGGGTTTGAACCCCCTCACTATTTCCCTTGGTTACAAACTGATAAACAAGAGTTTCAGTTTATACAATTGACGTATCATACAGTGTGTACTGGGGCTGTAAAGAAACTGCACCTGGGTTGCTTTTTTTTTTTAAAGTGATTATTTTTTTCACTCCTCAAACAGTCTTCTCAAGAAACGTTTTAGAGGCCTAAGACTTTCTATAATCTAATAATAATAATAAACTATATTTTAAGTAGTTAATGCATTATTTGCAAAACAACAGTAAGATTCCTGTCTTCATTTCAACAATGCATATTAATGATGTAAAGAGGAAGAAAGTCAGGGCGGCTTTTAACACTTCAATGTCTGTTTTAACAGAAATGTACTGAGCTCAGCGACAAACTGTCCTCAAAAACAGCATCTTCCCTTTTTCATTACAAATGTTTGTTGTGACTAACTGACATACAGGACGTCTCATATAAGTGATCTACCTGCTGATTTAACAGACGTGAGGAGCAGCTATGAGTTTATCAGCAGCAGCGAGTGGATTTGTTGTCTTCCTTCTCTCTGTACAAGGTACTGTACATCTTTATTTTATGGTATTAGACTTCAGAAAATCAGAGGAAGGTGTTTTTTCTCGTAAATAATAAGATTATATGTGTGATGTTATGCAAAGTGGTGCGACCCCTGACATACAATTCTTTTTCTTTAAATTTAACTCTTTACATGACGGAGAACATGAGTCAGTGTCATGTCTTTCACTTTACTTACTGTAGGAGTTGAATGGTGGATAACAAAATTAAAGTTAAAGAATCTGCAGTTCCCCTCAGCTCTACAGAGCGTTTTCTGTTTTGTTTCATTATCATGGTCTCACCAGCTTTGTTTCCAGCAGCTGCAGCTGATTTCAGTGAAAGGCTCTAAAAACACCCTGTACACTACCTGCCTAGTACTAAATGACTAGCTGGTGACCGTAGCTAATGGCTAGCTGCTAACGATCCAGATATTTCCCTTCTTCCCCACCTACAAACACTGACCAAGCTGGGTGTGCTGCTGACTGGAAATGAACTCAAGACATCAGTTTGAACATTTGCTTTTACAGAAGAAGCAAACAATAAAATTAGGCGAATGTTTAAATCTATTATAATATAGTGTTCATGATATTCTTGATTTTTTTTACTGATGCTGCAAAATTAGATATGTTGGTTTGAGAAGTTCACAAACTGAATTATATGTTTTTGTGTTGACATGGGAATCAGCCAAACTTGTTATTACTTTCACCAAGTTACTATTTCTCTCTCCAATATTAAGTGTTTTGTTATTTACATACCACAGTAGCTGTTCACGCCTCAGTGTTTTGCATGTCTCTACAGTTTCCATTCACACTCTGCAGCAGCCGACCACAAACAGGAAAGAAACTGAGCAAAGCAGACTCCTTTTTTCATGTAGCCTATCACACCCCTCTAATATTTAATGTTCTGCATTTTTATCCTGTTCAGTAAGAACACAGTTTCAGTACATCGCTGTTCCTTCACTGCCCCCTCTGTATGATGTCCTGCTGTCACGTGGATATATCTGACTGCTCCTTTGTGTTTTATATTCTCATGTAAAACTGAATGATTTGAAGGCTTCTCTGTTCGCTTTGGCATAAAGCAGAAGTAATTAGAATTTAATTTAAAACAGACGTTACAAAGTCCCCACCAAAAAAGTACAAATATAAGGAAAACATGTGATACAGAATAAAGTTTTTATTTAGTTATAATTACAAATACATTAATCAGCATTGTGTGAATGTGTTTGGAAATGGCTTGAATGTAATGTTCATTTGTATGTAAAAGTCCCACACTCCTGCTTTAAGGTGGGATGGCATGAGGGTCAAAGTAGTTTTGGGAAATGTAGCTTCACACACTGAAGCACCTCCACAACAAATGAAAGTCTGTCTCCTGATGTTGTTGAGTCTGATTGTAGTTTCTGATGTGCTCTGTGTTACAGTGATACAGGGTCAGAATGGCTGGGGAGTGACTTACACCTCTACTCAGATCTGTGCCTTAAAAGGATCAACAGTGGAAATAAGCTGCACCTACACATACCCATCCAGAATAAATGGCCGTGATACTACAGTTGATGAAACATTCTGGTTTACTAAACTGCAGGATAAAGAACCTGTGGATCTGAGAACAGACTCCAAGTACGCAGGTCGTTTGCAATACAGTTGTTCTAACAACATCTGCACTCTGAGAATCACAGACCTGAGAGAGAGCGACTCAGCTGAGTACAAAGTCAGCTTCATAACAAACCAAGGTGGAAGATTTATTGATTCACCTGGAGTCACTTTGTCTGTCACAGGTAACATTCATATGATAATTATTTTCAAATATTCCACATCTAGGAAATATTATTATATAAATATGTTACATTGTGCATGTGTGTTTATTTCTAAAATATTGTTCCTGGTCCTTCTTCACAGATCTCCAGGTGCAGGTCAGCAGAACAAACGTTGGCATGATTACTACTCAGGCAGAGCTGCTTTGTCACAGCAGCTGTCGTCTACCTGATCGTCCTTCCTACATCTGGTACAAGAATGGACAGAAAATTCAGAAAGAAACATCTTTTTCTTATTCAGGCAACTTTTATTCTACAGACAGTTATTCCTGTGCTGTGAAAGGACTGGAGGGTTTCCCCTCTCCTTCAGTGTGTGAGTTTACTCCACAATCTTCCACTAACATAACACCATCTGGTGGAGCCGAATAACTACATGTATTTTATTAAGGAAACCCTCATTGTGACTCCTCACCAGCTCTGATTTAAAAATGGTCAAAAATATTTATTATCTTTCAGGTATTCGTGGTCAAACCTGTAACAGAGTGACTTACACTGACAGAAGCATCTGTGCCTTCAAAGGCTCATCAGTGAACATTTCTTGTACTTACAACAATTATGAAACTATCACATCTAAATTCTGGTTCAGTCCTGAACGTAGTCTTCAGTGGCAGAATCCCTCACAGCCTGAGGACCTTAGTAAAGACTCCCAGTATGCAGGTCGTGTTCAGGTCCTTGAAACAGAGACAGGACGCTCCACTCTGAGAATCACTGACCTGAGAGAGAGCGACTCAGCTGAGTATCACTTCAAATTCAAAACAGGAAAATTTGAATGGAGGAGTAGTTTACCTGGTACAACTCTGACTGTCACAGGTACTGATGAACACAAACTGTAACAGCACATTTAAACTATCTGATGACAAGTGAATGTGTTGAATAGAGATCCTGATGGGAAACATTTGTCTGATAGATAAATTACAGGATTGTCATAATGTTCTATTGTTTATATCTGTGTGTGTGATTCAGTTCCACATAAAGAACAAATATTTCTGTTTTTCTTCACAGATCTCCAGGTGCAGGTGATCAGATCAACAGTTTACCAGAATTATACTGAGGCAGAGCTGCTTTGTCACAGCAGCTGTCGTTCTTCCTACGTCTGGTTCAAGAATGGACAGAAAATGGAAAGGGTGGAGACATCTTCTTATAAAGATCAGTTTTATCCTGGAGACATCATCTCCTGTGCTGTAAAAGGACATGAGGATTTCCGCTCTCCTTCAGTGTGTGAGTTTACTCCACTGTGTTAGGGAAAAAATACAAAGACAATTTCAATTTCAGACATAACTATATTGCTGTCATCTAGATCTAAATGTAGATGCAGCTGTCACCGTTTGTCGTGTGTGCAGGCAGGAACAGGTTTAGGTCCCAAGCAAAGAGATCCAGTCTTTCAGAATTTATTTACAAAAGGGGGAAAAAAACTTACAGCAGAGTCCAAATATCCAACAAAGGAAATCCATAACCAAGTTTGTCCGCAGAAGAGCAAAAACACTGTCCATAAATGAAAAATCCAGGGTGTGACAGAACAACGGAATAATCCAAAAACGTGGCAGCATAAACAGGCAGGAAAGCAAACTCACACCAGTAGATGAACAACAAACCAGCAAGAACAGAACAGAAATTACCAACATTTAAGGTAACGAGCAGGGCGGGACCAAGACCAGGTGGAGCACATGAGGAAATGAGATAAAAACACACACACAGGGCAGACAAGGCAAAACTAATTCAAGCACAGATCAAAACCAAACAAGACAGGAAACAGACAGAAACAATCCTCAAAGCACAAAATAAACCAAGCAAACTAAATAACTGATACAGACAGACTTCAAACAAGGCAGAACAGACAAGACCACCCCAACCAACACGTTCTCACTCCGGACTCGTCACATATTGACGCTTGGTCAAGGCCCTTTGATGCGCTTTTAACGACTCTGCGTGATCCCTTTTGCGTTATTTACTGACATTCAAGGCTCCGAGCTCAAGTTAGCAACGATTAACAACAAAAAATATGCAATGTCCAGTTAGACTTTCAAAATAAAACGCTAGCATTTCGAAAAAAATCATCATTTTGAAACACACCATGTTATTAAAGTCGTGAAATGGTGCAGTTTGGTTAGGTTAGGCACAAAAAAGTAAAAAGTATTTGGTTGGGTTTAGGCAACATAAGGTTAAGGTTAGGAAAAGATCATGGTTTGGGTCAAAATAACTACGTACGCCAGTTAATATGTAAGTTAACTAACGTCAATTTACGTAACTCATCCATCCATCGTCAATCGCTTATCCTGCGTACAGGGACACGGGGGGCTGGAGCCAATCCCAGCTGACATTGTTTCATACGGGACACGAACTCCAGTCTCCTGGTTCAAAGTTGGGATTCTGGCCCTCCGTCCAGCCAAACCACCTCCTTACTCAGTCTTTTCTGTTAAATATCATACACCTACCTTTACAAAAAACGTCCCCCAATACGTTGAACTATGACGGTAAAGGGATCCCCAGTACGTTACAAACTGACGATGATGGCTCTTGACCATGCGTCCATGTGACGAGTCAAGAAGTGAGAACGGGTTGCCCCAACATGCATAAACACCACTGAGAGACAAACCATGATTCATAACCAACACAGACAGACAGATAAGGCAAGCACACAGAAACTACGGAAAGAGCAGACTAAGATAACTACACAGAACAGGCAGAAAACAGAACAAACATAATCAAACAACTGACAAGACAGGCAGTGATCAGAACAAACACTTAGCAGACAGGCAGACAGAAACTAAGCAGGAACCAAACAGCACACAATAACAGAAAAAAACAAGAACAATGAGAGGCAGTGATCAGGATCATGACAGCAGCAGCATCATTTATAAAACATTTTGAAAGTATTTCTGTTATTTGAATTTTTGTGATTCAGGAATCCCGCGACCCTGTACATAGGATAAGCGGTTGACGATGGATGGATGGTGATTCAGGAATATTTAAAGGAAACCATATGTTGTTGCTACATTTAATGTTTTGGTTATTGCTCCATTTTGATGATGTCATGCCCAATAGCTCTCAGTTTTTGACTGAGACAGAATGGATATTGTTAGTCTGTCACTTTTGGCTTTTCATAGTAAAACATTAAAATGGACTTACTAGTTTCTGATGAAGATTCATGTTCAGTGTGTAGATGATGATGCAAGAGCTGTTAGTATAAGGAAAATAACTTTTTATAGTCTGTTATTTAGACTCAACAGAATTATTTACAAAACATAAGAAAGGACAGGATCTGCCAGCTGGCAACAACTACAGCTTAACTGAGAAGACTTTCAGGACTGACTCAGTAAACAGGACCTGAACACAACCAGCATCCTGTGTACAGAGACAAATGATTAGCAGTAGTCAAACCTGGACAGCTCCAGGATCAGCACTCTGGACAGCTGCTGTGACAAAAACTAGAGGGAATCAAAAAGACTAAAAGAGAGGTTTCAATGAAAATATTTAATCGTCTATGATAACAAATTCTAATCTTTAAGTAATTCATGTTCACATTTTCTCCAGATGCTCCAAAGCTTCCCTCTGTGTCAGTGAGTCCCTCTGCTGAGATAGTGGAGGGCAGTTCAGTGAATCTGACCTGCAGCAGTGACGCTAACCCAGCAGCTAATTACACCTGGTACAAGGAGAACCAAACACTGATTCAGGGACCAGGAGGCGTTTATCATTTCACCTCTATCAGCTCTAAGGACAGCGGGATCTACCACTGCAAGGCTGAGAATCAGTATGGACAGATCAACTCCACATCTGTATCCATAGATGTCCAGTGTAAGTACACTTCTACATACAATGTGATTAATTACAGATAGTGGATATTAACATCTGACAAGCTCAGGCTAGAAACAATATCATGTTCTAAAGTAGCATCACAAGGGGTTTTCAGATTTTTTCCAATTGTAACTTAAAATATTCATATTTTATTTGTACGTTAAAATAGTTTTTGGTCACTAATCATTCCTCCTGTTCCTCCTGAAAGAGATACCTTCATAGAGCAACATGCATTCCAAAGTTCAGCTGAAACTAATTTGAGGCTTCAGCAGTCTGAGTTTCATGAATCAGCTGTAATTTTAAAAATTACAGTTGTTTTAGTCCAAAATTCTCTTTTGGTGTTTGTCCAGACAGTGATTCTTTGCTGAGCTGCAGCAGAAGGTTTTAGCCCCATTGTTGTCCTGACGTTACTCTGTCATTCATCACATAGTGGTCTGTACACAAACCTTACTGCATCAGAGTTTCTTCAACCAAATGTAAATTATCTGTATTTGTATGGTGCCTTCCTAGTCTTTTCGACCACTCCAAGCGCTTTTACACTACATCTGCATTCACCATTCATTCACATTCATTCACTGAGCCTAAGTGCTCAAACAGAGAATAACATTCACACACATTCATGCACTGGCGGAACAGCCAGTTCCGCCAGTGGGTTCAGTATCTTGTCCAAGGACACTTCAGCACACAGCCTGGGGGAGCCGGGGATTGAACCACCAACCTTCCAATTAACAGCCAACAAGCTCTACCTCCTGAACCAAAGCCATTAAACTAGACATTTTAGGTGTGAAAGCACCCATTTCGGGTAGATCATGAACCAAATCACAGAGTAACATGGAGTGTGTTCTCATTTGTCAGTGTACTTTCAGTTTAGACATGTGTCATGTCAAATATAGACATGCATTCTGTTCTAGTTTATCCGTTCATATTTTCTTTGTTACAAAGCTTATAGCTTTGATGGAGGAGAAATTCACATTCAGATTCCTTTCTTGTCCATCCTGATGTAGTAAAACAAGTTAATAGTGTATTTTTACTAAATGTTGTAGTTATTTACTACACAGTTTTTCCCCTACCATGTCACAGGTTATAAAGTGGAACATTCTCTTTGTGTTAGTAATGTTTCTCTTTGGTGCCCCTCCCAGTAGGTGGCACTCAAAACAACAACCTTGTTTGCCTAGAAACTGTTGTATTTCTATACATTTTCTCCCCCAGATGCTCCAAAGCTTCCCTCTGTGTCAGTGAGTCCCTCTGCTGAGATAGTGGAGAACAGTTCAGTGAATCTGACCTGCAGCAGTGATGCTAACCCAGCAGCTAATTATACCTGGTACAAGGAGAACCAAACACTGCTCAGAAAAGAACCACAGCTTGTCTTCAGCTCCATCCAGTCCTCTGACTCTGGAGAGTATTACTGTGCGGCTGAGAACGAGCTTGGGAGGAGGACATTTAAATACATTGTTAATGTGAAATGTGAGTGAAAAAAACTAATTTAAAAGTAGCAAACATCTTAAATCTGTCCAATCTCTGCAGGAAAAGATTTTTTCTGACCATGCCTACATCCTCCAGCTCTACTTACTTCACATTCACAGTCTGCTGTAATTCACTGAGCAGCTCCAGCAGATTTTATTTGTTGCAGTTTTGTGATTCAAATGGCCACACATCCATTCATCAGACCACCTTCAAAGTCTAAAATGCCGCTGCACACAGCTGTTCACAGTTTATAATGTAAATACCAGGTGTGCTACTGTAGTAACACACCCTTAACCTAGAACAATCCTAACACATCTCCTCCAGATGCTCCAAAGACCTCCTCTGTGTCAGAGAGTCCTTCTGGTAAAATCACTGAGGGCAGTTCAGTCCTGTGCAGTGTTGTCAACGTAAAAGAGAAGCAGCTGGAGCAAACCTCAGTAACATCTATCATCAGTACTTCTCATCCTCTCTTGAGATGAAGTTGAATGAATTTTAGGATTCATGTTGGAGGCCATCAAGTTTCTTCATAGAAAAGGGTCCTGAAGACGACAGCTGCGACCAAGATTCACTTGTAGGTCTATTAGTGGTTGTTATAGCCTGCTAGCTAGCTTTGTAGAGGAGACAACAGCCTTACTCATGAAGCAGGATTTCTAAAGCAGGTGGATAACAAAGTAACAGGTTTTGATTTATTAGAGTAATACATTTAAAATAATGTTATTGTTCCTCCTAGCTCATAGCAGTCCTTGCTTAAGCACTGAACTGTCAAAATCACATTATTGATAAGTTTTCTCTCTTTTGTCCTCCAGATGCTCCAAAGCTTCCCTCTGTGTCAGTGAGTCCCTCTGCTGAGATAGTGGAGGGCAGTTCAGTGACTCTGACCTGCAGCAGTGATGCTAACCCAGCAGCTAAATACACCTGGTACAAGGAGAACCAAACACTGATTCAGGGACCAGGAGGCATTTATCATTTCAGCTCTATAAGCTCTAAGGACAGCGGGATCTACCACTGCAAGGCTGAGAATAAGTATGGCCAGATCAACTCCACATTTGTATCCATAGATGTCCAGTGTAAGTACAAAACATCAGCAAATCATCCCGACATACAATGTGTTTAATTACAGATAGTGGATGTAAACATCTGATAAGCTCAGGCTAGAAACAATATCATGTGCATCACAATGGGATTAAAGGATCATTTAAGTATTTTTTTATTCTACCTTAATAACATAGTATTTTGTACATTAAAATAGTTTTGGTCACTAATCATTCCTCCTGTTCCTCCTTAAAGAGATACCTTCATAGAGCAACATGGATTCCAAAGTGCAGCTGAAACTAATTTGAGGCTTCAGCAGTCTGAGTTTCATGAATCAACTGTAATTACAAAAATTACAGTTGTTTTAGTCCAAAATTCCCTTTTGGTGTTTGTCCAAACAGTGATTCTTTGCTGAGCTGCAGCAGAAGGTTTTAGCCTCATTGTTGTCCTGATGTTACTCTGTCATTCATCACATAGTGGTCTGTACACAAACCTTACCACATCAGAGTTTGTTCAACCAAATGTAAATTATCTGTATTTATATGGTGCCTTCCTAGTCTTTTCGACCACTCCAAGCGCTTTTACACTACATCTGCATTCACCATTCATTCACATTCATTCACTGAGCCTAAGTGCTCAAACAGAGAATAACATTCACACACATTCATGCACTGGCGGAACAGCCAGTTCCGCCAGTGGGTTCAGTATCTTGTCCAAGGACACTTCAGCACACAGCTTGGGGCAGCCGGGGATTGAACCACCAACCGCTCTACCAACCCGCTCTACCTCCTGAACCAAAGCCGCCCCTTACCGGCCACCTAACCCATATTAAACTAGACATTTTAGGTGTGAAAGCAGCCTTTTCGGGTAGATCATGAACCAAATCACAGAGTAACATGGAGTGTGTTCTCATTTGTCAGTGTACTTTCAGGTTAGACATGTGTCATGTCAAATATAGACATGCTTTCTGTTCTAGTTTATCCGTTCATAGTTTCATTGTTACAAAGCTTAAAGCTTTGATGGAGGAGAAATTCACATTCAAATGCCTCTCTTGTCCATCCTGATGTAGTAAAACATGTTAATAGTGTATTTTTACTATTGGTGGGCCGTTAACGGTGTTAACGTGCTGCGTTAACGTGAGACTTTCATCGAGCGATAAAAAATATATCGCCGTTAATCTATTCTCAAAGTTGGGTTGGGAGCTGGGTCTATATGATGACTTTCACCTTGATATTTTAGCGCAGATGTATACCGAATTGCACTGTATGGGGCGAGAACGAGTCTTCGAACCTGTGTGTATGCCTACTGTGAAATTACCACATCAAACATGACGAGCTAACATGGATGCAGCTGTTGCTGCGTTCAATTTACCTCGTAGGTCGGAGCTGGGAATGACGTCACAGCCGAGTTGACGGCGTTCCAGTTACAACCTCGCTCGGCCAGCTGTTTGTTTACAACTAGCCAGGTTAGTTATTGATACGCCGGTTGATTAAAAAACGCATTGTGCAGTATTTACTCCCACTAACTACTGTAGCAACACGTCCACAGACAGCTGTTGGACAGCACTTTGTGTATGAACATTTCTGAAGCCGCCGGGTTTGCTTCTGGGAAAATTTACTTTTAAGAAGCTTCCCAATGGAAAATTCAACAAGACTAAGGTTGTTTGCACCTTCTGCAATGCGGAATTAGTTTACTGTAGGAGTTCTTCTAGTCTCCACCTAAACGCAAGGCACATCACACGCTACACACAACGGGAGTGCCGCAAGGGTCTATTTTGGGACCCTTGCTTTTTAGCATCTATATAAATGACCTCCCTAGAGTGTGTTCGGACGTTGATGTAATCATGTACGCTGATGATACGTTGATCTTCACTTTTGGGGAAAACGAGCTGGAGGTTACTGAGAAATTATCAAAAGCGATGCAAAAAGTTGCAGAGTGGTTGCAGACGTCTTGTTTGACCTTAAACGTTTAAAGAACGGTTTCTATGTTTTTCTCAAACAAAGGTAAACTACAACAAACTCAAGAAATTCAAGTAAACGGACAAAAAAATGTAAATGAAACAAAATACTTAGGTTTAGTAATTGATTCAAATCTTGGTTTTAAAATTGGTAATAAATTGAAATTTAATTTGATGAACTATAAACATATTAGAAACTCATTGACTACGGAAGCCTCAAATACATATCTCAATACTATGATTGTTCCGCATTTACTGTTCTGCATGTGTAGTTGGTCTCAGGCGTGTAAAATGAAAATTCATGATAAAAAGCCTTGCCAGCACCATCATTGCAAAGTACAAAGTAAATATAACATTTTGAGTTTTGACAACCTCATTAAATATAATCAAATTTCTGCTTTATTTAAAATTATTCATAACATCGCTGCTCCCCCTTCAACAAAATTTGTCACACTAAATTCGGAGAGAATTTCTAGAGCAACACGGTCGACAGTCAGAGGAGAGTGCAGCGTTCCGAGATGTAGAACCACATATGGCCAACAATCGTTCTCTTATGAAGCAGCGAGCCTTTGGAATACTCTTCCAAACGATATTATTTCATATACAAACTATAGTACTTTTACACGCCTGACCAAACAGTGGTTATTATCTAAGCAAATCTGTATGCACTGAATGACTGTGATATGAATGATGTAAACTGTGAATGAGTGAGTGAGTTTTTTGAAGTAGAGAGTGTTTTTTATGATGTGAGTGATTTTTATGTATTATTCTGTATATTATTTTATTACAACCTTTGTAAGTATAACATTAACCTGTCCAGGGACAGCAGGTGGAAATTAGCAATTTTTGCTATAACCTGACCTAGTCTTCTTTTTAGACTAATGTTTTCTGTGCATTGTCCCTGATCAAATAAAGAAATAAACTAAACTAAACAAGTACATCTTATTGAACATGATTTATTTTCATCACCAATTATCATAGTAGAACAGCTTTCTCAAGCAGTTTGTGATGCATTTTGGAAACAGGAGATGAGCCCCTGGTCTAATGCACCACCTGGCTTGAAACCCGTTCGCACACATATTCCTTCGGCAGAATTCAAATGAGCCATTTTAATCTAGATTAATCTAGATTAATTTCAAGATTACAGTGAGATTAATCTAGATTTAAAAAATTAATCTATGCCCACCACTAATTTTTACTAAATGTCGTAGTTATTCACTACACAGTTTCTCCCTTACCATGTCACAGGTTATAAAGTGGAACATTCTCTTTGTGTTAGTAATGTTTCTCTTTGGTGCCCCTCCCAGCAGGTGGCATTCAAAACAACAAACTTGTTTGCCTAGAAACTGTTGTATTTCTATACATTTTCTCCCCCAGATGCTCCAAAGCTTCCCTCTGTGTCAGTGAGTCCCTCTGCTGAGATAGTCGAGAACAGTACAGTGACTCTGACCTGCAGCAGTGATGCTAACCCAGCAGCTAATTATACCTGGTACAAGGAGAATGAAGACTCACCAAAAGCATCAGGACAGAACTTCACCATCACTGACATCAGAGCTGAACACAGTGGGAATTATTACTGTGAAGCCCAGAACAGAAGAGGACGTCATCACTCCACCTTACATCTGACTGTTGTGGCAGGTAACTTATAATTTACCGACCTACACCTGTTAACTGCAGAGTTTATTTCCACGTGACAAGGTGCCACCACATTTACTCACATCTTTAAGCTGACCTTGGGTTCCAGAAGCTCACCCTGATTTAGTTAGGATTATTTTAACCCTTTGATTAAACCAATCCCTAAAAAACACAGTTAAACCATTATTTGTGTCCAGTTATCGTCAATATTGGACCTAAACATTCCTGTAACTCTTCCATTGATTTGCTTGATTGTTGTTTTCCAGGTTCATTGAAATTTCCAGTTGCTCTATCAGTCAGTGCTGTTGTTCTGGTCTTCATACTTCTTTTCTCTGTCTTCATATGGATTAGGTGAGCAGTTCAATTAAAATTTACCATGCATCTTATAGGACAAGTTTAGAGTTTTCAGTCAAGTCTGTACCAAAGCAATAGTCACATGCTCATCTGTACATAGAAAGTTAGCTGTAATGGTTCCTCCTGTTAACACAGGCCCTGAAGAGATCCCTCTTAAAGCAGTTTCAATGCACGTGATGCAGGGTTAGGGGTTAGAAAATCCAGTTTCCATACTAAAACACTAATTGTGAAAAAATACCCACTTGATTTGTCTAATTTAACAGTTTATTAGCTTCAGCTTTTTTGCACAGAATGAGGATTTTTTCTCCCATCACTTTACATAAAACAACATTAAGGAGGGATTTATTAGTGGCCAGTTTGAGCAGTGGTGGAAGAAGTACTCAATTTTAAAACTTAAGTAAATGTACAGATACCACATGAAAAATGTTACTCAAGTAAAACTACTTAAATACTCAAAAGTCCAAGTACTACACATCAAAATCTATTGATCTTACAAAACTCAATCTATCTTTTTAAATTCACTCAACATAGGTTTGAAAACAGCATTGTGAGTTAAAGTGAATCACAATAAGGAAAACTGAATCCAAAGAGGACAAGTAGGAAAAGTCTGCATCATTGCTCTGCTGCTGTGGTAGGATCTCCTTCAGGCCGTCTGACAGACACAGAACCCCATTTGGGACTTTGGGTGTTAAGATGAGACAAAGAGGAGGAAACCAAAACTAACTGAAACACTTCTCAATTCACAATCTCATAAAAAATCCACATGTTAACTTCAGCACCTCTCATAAAGTGCAGCTCATTGTCCCAAACAGGGCTTCAGTTTTTAGATGGTTATATTGCAAAACTCTACCAGCTACGACTCCACTCGGTCACAAACTGGCTGCAACTCACAGCGCAAAAACAGAGCTGCTGCACAGTCACACCTGACACCACAGTGCTCTCACTACCATCCTCCCTCTGTAAGAAGCCTAAATAGAAACCTTTTCTAGAAAAAAGCAGAGCTGGTTTTGACAGACATCTGTGCACTAGCTCAGTACTCAAGCAGGCTGTTAAAGGGGCATTATGGAGTTTCCAGCAGCATCTAGCGGTGCAGTTTTAAGATTGCTACCAGGCGTGTGCTTGTACGCGTGCTCGCTTGAACTCATGAGCGAGCATAATCCAAAATACAACCACTGTCATACAGAAATAACCCAAAAA